>VXBB01022420.1:167147-224460 GCA_013399915.1 Illadopsis cleaveri | reverse complement strand
CAGGACCATCCCCAAGAATCACACCATGTGTCTGAGAGTGTTATCCAAACGCTTCTTGAACTTTGTCAGGCTGGTGCTGTGACCACTTCCCTGGAAAGCTGTTCCAATGCCCAACCACCGTCTGGGGGAAGAACCTTTCCTAATATCCAACCTAAACCCCTCCAACACAGCTTAATGCCCTTCTTTTGGGTCCTGTCACTGGTCACCAGAGAAAAGACCAGCACCTGCCTCTCTGCTTCCTCTTTTGAGGAAGTTGTAGACTGCCATGAGGTCTCCCCTCAGTCTCTTCTCCAGGCTCAACAGACCAAGTGACCTCATATGGTTTCCTCCTAGATGGTTGTTCACCATCTCTGGAGTCCTCCTTTAGACATTCTCTATTACTTTCATATCCTTCTTATACTGTGGCACCTCAAACTGCCTCCAGCATTCAACGTAAGGCCACCCCAATGCAGAGCACAGAAGGACAATGCCCTCCCTTGCCTGATGCACCCCATGATAGGGTTGGCTCTGCTGACTGCCAGGGTATGGCTGACTCGTATCCAGCTCACCACTGACCAGGACCCTCCCTGTCCCTTTCTGCAGGGCTGCTTTACAGTCTGCTCATACTTGATTGACCCACTCCAGGTGCAAAACTTGGCACTAACCCTTATTAAACTTCATATGGTTGGTTATTGCCAAGAGGTCTTAATTTATCTTAATCTCTTTCTGCAGGGCCTTTCTGTAGTGAGATACAACTCACACAAACTCCCATATTTAAAAGTTAATTATTTTTACTGTATTGAAAAAATAGAAAAAAAGAAATTTCATTTATTGCATTAAAGCCCTTCTTGTTGCCTTTGACCTTCCTCAAAAGATCCTATTCCAGGTGGGCCTTGGCTTTTATAAGTGCATGCTTGGAAGACGTATCTGTATTCCTTCCCCATTACCTGTTCTCTGTTCCACCTCCTCTGTAGTTCCTTTTTACGTCTGGGTCTTGTTAGGAAGTCTTTGTTCAGCCATGCAGGCTTCCCACCATTTTTGCTTAAATCCCTACTATTCCTACCCTTCTCCTCTGCTAGCCCCATCCCTTGCCCTACTCCCAGCCCCATTTGCAGACTGTGGTTGAACATAACTTGGCTAGAGCACAAATATCTGCTCTGCTGCTGCCCCTGGTGCCACAGAGAGGGAACCTGGCTGGAAGACAAAGGCTGCCTAGAATTAAGAATACAGCTGATGGAACACACAAAGACCCCTGTAGTATGGGACTGGGTTTTTTCCAAGGGGGTGGGAGAGTAACTAACCTAAAAAAAAGTTTCAATACAATAACTTTAAAAAAAGGTCAAATAAATATGGAGTTCAATTTAGATTTTAAAACTCTCCACGGAAGCCAGCTGCAAGTACAAGTTTCACATTATCAGTACTTTAAGTCCTCCCAACACTTCCATCCCAGGGCAGACTGCAAAATGCTATGTGGCACTTAGGAGCAGTTCTTCACCTATAAGAAGGTATCTTCGGAGCTTTTCAAGATAATAGCAAATTGCTACACTTAAAACAGAGAAATTATACAATGTCACAGCTCTGATGGTCAATTAACTAAAAATGCAAACCATCATTTACTAATATGGTATAGTAAAAAAATGCCAGTAGTTACACCCTAATAAAAAGAACTTGTAAGTAATGTCCCATTTCCATTAGTCTACAGTGAATCATCTGAGAGGAGGGAAAAAGGCAGCTAACATTTCCCTCCTCTCCAAGAAGTAATAACCAAATGCAATAATTAGTAAAAGTTTCGTACATCCATGAGCTCATTTTCTCCTCACAGAAGAAAACGCATGGCTAAGGAGAGCCACTGCTTCTCAACACAAACCTTTCCACTTTGAGAACTGCAGACTCAATATACAAGGAAAAAAATGAACACTTTTGAAAATTTACTCACTTGTGAGAGTCATTTAGATATCTAGCCAGCCACTTCACAAGTCACTGATAATATTTCATGAAGAAATTATTTAACAAGACGTTTAAGAAGTTGTGTGCAGAAAGTGAGTGTTGGATGGAACACGTGTCCAAGCCCAGTTCAGATCCTTGCATCACAGGTGACCAAAAAATATGACCTTCTTCCTTTAATTGAGAAGTTTGAGTTTAGTTTGAGTTAGAATACATAGAGTACAAGAAGACATGACCTTAATAAAACAATCTGTCAGTGATACAAATGTATTGAATGAGAAGAAAATAATTTTTATCTTAAGATGGCAAATGAAACAGTGGTAATATTGCACAATGGAATGCATGACAAGTTATTCCAAGCATAATATCCTGTTAAACTTCCTTTGCAATACCAATATTTGCACTATACCAGATGCATTATCTGGTATGGTGGAACTTCATTTAAAAAGTCACTGTCTGAAACAAAATACAATGCAACACATGCCAATTAGTTTTGCAACTTTTAAGACAAAAAAGAGATTTTGTCTCTTTTTAGGGTTTAGGGACTGATTCCATATACAGTTTGCATTACAAAGCCTCCTGTGCTTTCTCTGCCAACTCTTTTTGTTCCTCAGTTTGTCCTTTCATAATCCACAGTTTGGGGAAGTCCTCATAGTGCTTCAAGGCTTCCTCACAGAGCTCCTGGGCTGCAGCAATGTTCCCAAGCGCCCATTCCAACTTCACAGATTTCATGAAGACCCTTGCTGTGGGGGCACTGCTGTGAGCCTTTGCCTCCTTGCTCTTTCATATTCATTCTTCTCTGACTCAAGCTTCATGGCAGCCAGCCAGATGTCCTCACTGTTGGGGTTGGCCTGGAAAGACAGGGCCAAGATGCTTCTGGCTGCTGGAACATCTCCTGCCAGCCACTTAGATTCAGCTCTCATGAGCCACAGCACCTCTGCTTTGGGACAGTGAGCAGCAGCTCTCTGCACAAGAGCCTCCAAGGATTCTCATGGTTCCTTTCAAGTAGGCTGCTTGGGGAAACTTGCAAGGAATAGGCATAAGTGGCTTGGGCACACTCCAGAGTACTGTGAGCAACACAACTGTCTACATCTTCCATCCAGGTTGTTTTTGATCTTCTTCTTCAATCCCAATCTCAATCACAGCTCGCATGATTGCCTGGCATGTGGCCACACTTCCAGCTTTATCACATTGCATGGCATCTTGTATCTGGTGCTCCTTGTTGAGTTCCACACTGTTAGGCCTGAGATGTGATGGTTCTGTCAGTGATTTCCTCCACCATCTGGGTGTTTCCACTGGCTTCCTGCACTTTGGCAGCAGTAATCCAGAAGTGACAATCCATGGGGATATTCCCCTGGGCTTTGTTAAGGACTTTATGAGCATTCCTGCATGTCTCCAGACCTGCCAGCACCAGTCACGGTTCAGCACTGGTTGGACAGGATTCCACAGCCTGGCTCAGCATCACCCTGGCATCCTCAGGTTCCTCCAGCTCCACAGCTGCTTTCCACAAATGCACCAAGTTTGGAACACACTCAAGGGCTTTCCTAAAGACACGTTTCTTGGCACAGATATCCATCTCCAGCTCTGCTCCTCTGATATAAATCCAGAAAGACTGTGGAAGGTGCTGGACAGCCTGGGCCACAACAGCCTTGGCTGTATCTCCAGGCTGAAGCCAAGCAGCTTCCAACCAAACATCTTCAGTCTTAGGGCACATATCTGTTCCTTTCACAATGTGGTTTCAATCCACCTGGAGTTTGCCAATGACCTCCTCCAGTTGCGTTGATGCTATCCAGCCTGGCAGATGATGAGGATTGGTCTCTTCAACAGATTTCAGGAATAAACAGGCTTTCGTGTTATTATCAATATCTCCTCCATGGATGGGAATCATGGAATTCAAGTCTGTCAAATATCCTTTTGGGTCCACCACAGTCTGGCCACTCACAGAGTCTGACACCTGGCTTAGCCTCATATCCATCAAGGCACTCCTGGCTTGGCCAATCTTATTCACATCCAATTCACCTGTCCCAAGTGTCATCAACCTGGTGTCATTCCTCCTGGGTACGGCATATTCATTCCCCCTGGATATGGAATATTCAATCCACCAAACTGTCTCTGGTGTGAGTCCACAGAAGTATGATTCTCCCCTGATTGTAAATGCTTTGCAAAGAACCTGTCAGGGACAGGAGTCAGCTTTTCATACCAAGGATTCCTCTGATGCTTGTTCCTGGAATCACCAACCTCTGGAATACTCAGGCATTCCTCCTCAGTAACATCCGCTAACTTCCATTTCAAGTCTAAGAATTGCTGCTGAATTTTAGGTTGTTCCATGTAGTATTTTCCTATTTCGACTTTTTCTTGTTGTTCCCTTCTCTCTTTTCTGCCTTCATCCATCCTCTAATCCAAAGCCACATAAATAGCATCTGTATCCTCATCACCTTTTTCATAGGGGCCACTTGAGAACAGGCTCCCAGTGTAGCCATTGGAATCATCATAATTGGTGTCATTCAAGTTCTCATCTTTATCATCTGCTGTCTGGTTCTGCTTCATCTGGTCCCCCACAGTTCTCCAGTGGGGCATGATGGTCATCCACAAGGTCATTGGCACCACAAGCAGAGCTGATGTCAGAGTGGGTAGTGAAACGTGTGGCTCTGCAGCCCAGCCCCAGCACGTAATCCAGGGGTGTGGGCATGCCCAGATTAGCTTCTTCCTGTGGCAGTGGTGTCCCAAGTCCCTAAAGTGCCCAGTTTATATATGGTCAGATTCAGGCAGGAATGCCCAGCACCTCCCCCAGAGTGGGGAATTTCACAATGGAACGATGTAATCGTATAAATCATAGAATATTCTGGGGAGTCCTTGATGGCCTATGTTGTTACAGCTGCCCAGTGGGGCTGTTGAGCCATTATGGCCCACTGGCAGAAAGGACCCCCTTAGGCTGGGTGTAATTATCATGGCTGAGTCAATTTGTGAGACAAAGAAACACTACCTTGCTGCCAAGGGTTTGCCTCTTTCCCGTATCAAACACTCAGCTTGCAGCCTGAGGGCTGGGTGTGCACTGGGCAGTGACCCACCAGTAACAGTTCCTCAGGAATAATGTAGGTGGGAGTAGAATACATAGTTTGGTTATACCCCACAATGTAACCCAGGACACCCAGAGAGCTGACAATACTCATGTTTCCAATCCAAAACACAATAAATTAAAAAAAAAAAACCCACCACACAACAACAGCAAAAACCCCCACTAACCAGTAAAGGATAGTAATATTTCTTGACACACATTTTAATGATGAATACTAGAGAGAGTTAACAATAGATTTAATATCTACCAGTATAAATCCCAGGGATGAATCCCAGAAAATGTTTCATTTTTGAGTTACATATATTGCTACAGCTGATCTCATTGAGGGACAAAGCTCAGTGATACCCTATTTCAAAGTCATTCACAGTATTTTAGCTAGGAGAAAAAAACTTTCTAGTAATGAATTAAAACTTAACACAAAACGACGAGTTCACCTTCATCTCTTTCTTAAGTTTAAATATGTCATGCACCAAAATTCTCATCTTCTTTGAAAGCACTGGAGTTTAGCCTCCCTTCATTTTCACTTTGAGATATTCACATGAAAGGCCTGGGTTTGGGTCCGTATTGGGTTGTTATTTAATATCCTCACTAATGACATAGATGAAGGGATCAAGTGCACCCTCAGCAAATTTGCTGACGACACCAAGCTGGGTGGAGCAGCTGACACGCCTGAAGGACAGGATGCCATCCAGAGGGACCTGGATAAACTTGAGAAGTGGCCTATGGGAATCTCATGCAGTTTAATAAGACCAAGTACAAGGTGCTGCACCTGGGCTGGGGTAACCCCCAGTATCCACACAGGCTGGGGGATGGAGGGATGTAGAGCAGCCCTGCCCAGAAGGACCTGGGAGAGGCTGGACATGACCCAGCCATGTGCTCTCACAGCCCAGAAAGCCAAAAGTGGCCTGGGCTGCACCAAAAGCAGTGTGAGCAGCAGGGCAGGGAGGTTTTGCCCCTCAGCTCTGCTCTGGCGGGAGAGACCCCACCTGGAACACGGCTCCCAGCTCTGGGGGCCCAGCACAGGAAGGACATGGACTGTGTCATCTCTCTTTTATGAGGCTTAATATTTAATATATTTATAAAAACAGTATTCCTGCAATACCTTCATGACAGCTATGGTTTTGTTCTTTCTTTTCTTATTTGTTTCTGGAAGTTTTCCTGTTTTTCAGAGAAGTGCTTAACACCTAATTACCATCTTCACACTGTCATCCCATGATCCCACAATTCTTATCCAGAATAATGTAATTTGTTTAGACTCACTATTACACATGCATAGCTGCAGTTAATTTCTTCATATGCATTGGTTTATACATATCAGCATGAAGTACCATTATCATTTTACCATCCAAATAATCTATAGTGCAAAATATAGATCACTGCCCAGTTCCCTGGGCAACTTTTGGCAGTTCAACTAACTTTTTTTAATACATCAATTTTTCATCCCTCTTCCATGTCTTTCTCTCCTACCTGGAGGGTTAGTTGCTATTCCTCTCTAAGTCTCAAAAGTGGGTATTTTACCAGTTCTGCATGGCATACACAGCACATGTGACAGATGCATAACCATCACAGAAATCACAATGACTGGGAAATCTGATGACAGCAAAACAATGGGTTAGATGGGGGCATGACATGAGATTAAAAAAGTGGTTGACTAAATAGAATCACTCCAGTAACCCCTGATTTAAGAATATTTTTGATTCTCATGATAAAGTATGAGGAGCAGCTGTGAGAATCATCTCCCCTCCTTCCAGTTCTATTTGTCTAGAGGGCTGCACTACCTAATGGACAAGGGTTTCGCTGCAGTCACCCATACTTTTGTTCTTTACTAATTAAATTGGCATAGAATGATGATCAGCAAAAAGGCACATCAAATCTCAAAGTGTTACAATGCTGAGTCAAGTACTCACAGGAAACAAGCACCAGAAGTGCAGGTATTGCACTAATATTCATCTGTTCTTTGGTTAAATACAAAGGGTTGTTTTTGACCTATAAAACCCTTTACTGTCTGGGTCGCTACCCCCTTGCAGACTGCTTTTCTTGTCCTCTTTTATCTCAGTAATTCAGACAAGAGGGTTGCATTCACCTGGGCATTCTCACTGAAGGGCACTTCGGTCCAGAAGCTGATAAAGCTTTAATGCATGTTGAGCAGCTTATCTATTTTCCCAGGACTTCTTAGGTGAGAAATAGAAAGCATCTCAGGAGTGAGCTGCTGAAGATAAAAAACTTCAGAAAGGACAAGAGAAAAAAGCCCCCTTCACATACTATTAAAAATACTTCTACAAAATACAGTTAGTGGTGGCACAGCTGCTGCAGATTAAATGTTCACAGAGCACCCATGCTCACAGAGTATTTCACCTAAGCGGCTTTTTCCCTCCACAGACCATCTCTTTCCATACGTCTAGAGCTGAACCCCATTACAGTAGGTTCTAAAATAGACTCCCTATTGTCCTATGATCTTATTAAGTAGAGGAACATGGACTTTCATGTAATGGAGCACAGTGGCTACAGAGGGCTGGGACGGATTTATACATCAAGAGATTTATTCAAGAGCAAATATGTGGCCTATAAAAAATTCAAGAAGCCTCCAAGGTTTTAATATTTTTAAAAGGAGCAAAATACTGATTTCAGAGCAAGGAAAGAATTTTCCTTACCTTGCTTCAGATTTTCATTAATTTCTTGAAAGGAAATTTTAAAGAAAACATGCTGTTCCAGTCCAACAAATTCAAATTAACTTTTGGTTAAATGACATGGAAAAAATACATTGATTAATTTATCTAGCTTCTATCTATCCCTTTTGCATCAAGCTGAAGAATCAATCCTATTACATAAGGAAAGAGAAAAATTAAGGTCTATAACAAACAAGGGGAAGGATTCCATAGAAGTGACAGGTTGAAGGCTGTGAATGGACATCTTCTTCCACTTAAATCATGGCTACAGGATTTACAGTGCAATGTTTCAAACCAAAAACTCTACAAAACACTTCATCTAGTTTTGCATGAGAGCTGTCTGTAGTATTGCGGTGTGGGAGGGGTGTGCTTCCAAACAGTGAGGGAAATATGGATAGAGATGGCCTCCAAATTGAGAGGCTCATCACCTCTCCAGATTGAGGTAAAGCTGACTGGCTGGTATTTCTCTGCTGCCCCCTTGCAGCCCCTTCCAAAGGTCTGGATGATGTTTGCTTTCTTCCAGTCTCTTGGACTGATTATCATGACCTTTCAAAGATGATCATGAACAGCCTCCCTATGGTGCCCATGAGCTCTCTCTTCCATTCATGGATGCATTAAACCCACTTGCAAAATCTTCTGGCGGGGAAAAAAACAAACCTGGTACTATATTTAATTTGTGACTGATACAGCAGAAGATTACTACGAAAATTTCTCTTACTGTACCATAAAAAAAAGTCAAATCCCCTTAAAGCAATTATTCTCACAATCTACGATGTCCCATGACTGTCGACATGCAGTTAAAATGATAATAATGTACTCTTACCTTTTCTTTCTAGAAAAAACCAATAAAGTCTCAAAAAATGAGACAACATGAGTCATGCGGTTCATGAACTAAACTATGTAGCAGTGAACACACTTTCTTAGAAATTTCTTGTAAGAAGCAGAGACACCAATGCTGGACTATTCTCTTACTCTTCCAAATAGTGTCTTCTTAATTGATACTTAAAAATAAAATTAGCATTGCCCTAGCAGCTTAGTCATTAAAACAGGTCTTCACTCTACTAGACTCTTAATAGACAGAGAAGCAATTTTTTTATTCACAAAACCCCTTACAGCATCAGGAGCAAAACAAAAGTTTTACCATAAAAACCCATAGAGAATGGTAAGTAGAAAAAGAGGTCTAAAACAGGAGAAGCATCATAACATATAAATTATGATTCCCCTAGAGTGTTTCAAGGACAAACTGCAGCCTAAAGTTTAACTGAGGAAAGCTGTTGAAGGCCTCAGAAATGTAAATGCTGCAGAACACTTCTTTTCAGGTATGATTCCCAACAGAAGTGAGAGAGCCTTTATGCATAAGCTACTTCAGCATAAAATTATGGCTGCTGTCTGACAAAATTTTAACAAAAATGACTGAAAAAAACCCATAAATGTTGTTAGAACTTATAATATTGAGGGCTTATACATCTAATAGAATATCTGTCTGTCCTCAGAAAAGGCTGCAGAAATAATTTAAAATGTAAAAAGGCAGTACTAACAGAAACATTACTATGGCAATAAAAATTCAGACAAGAAGAATTCAAACTAAGATTCCACTGAAGCCACAGTGGTATAAAAAACCCAAAAAAGATCACTTTAAAATGTCTTACAGCTGCCTTTGAATTTCATATGCCAAACACAGATCTGACACTTCCAAAATAAACAGTTTCTATTTGAAATGTTGCAATAAAAATACACATCTCATACTCTGCACTTATACCAGGGATGTTTATATTCCTGGGGAGTCTCATTAACCTCTGTGCAACCAGTACGTTGAGAGATAAACATACAAAAGGCTGGTTGTTCTTTAACTACCCATGACAGCACAAACCACCAATTACAATACATGCACAGATGGCTAATTTGTTTTATCACAGTTTTCACAAGTCTGGCAAGGGGGACACCACCTTTCCCAATTTCTCTGAAGGTTAGTGCCAGCAGCACAGTACCAATTCATGTGTTGAGGTCCCTCAGGTCTTGTTGCCCTACTTGGCCAAACAAAAAATAAAAACTTGTATGGTAGTTTACATGGTATGCTCAACACCCCTGATGAAATTTTATGTAGGCCCTCAGTACATACATTGATTTTATCTCTTAGTTACTTATGAAATGCTAAGAAGATTGTCACATAAATGACAAATGCTAAACATTTCAGAACAAGTACAAAATTTGTAAGACAGGCAATTAATTTGTCAGGAATGGCAACACTGAAACCCCATTAAAATAAAAGCAAGAAACAGTCTTCAAAGCTAAAGATAAATTTTAACCAGGCATTGTGGTTCAGATCTATTGTATGTAACATTATTTCTTTCTCTACAATACCTGATGATATAGATCTCTCTCAGCTATATTGTTAACAGGAGGACTAGATCACAGGCTTCTGTAATTAAGTTTAAACAGCAACAGTAGTAACAGCTTCCATCCCAAAATCAGCTGCGTCTAAGTTCTGTGAAACTCACTGGAGTTTCACACCTAATTGCTAAAACAGAACAANTAACAGCTTCCATCCCAAAATCAGCTGCGTGTAAGTTCTGCATATCAGTGAGTTTCACACCTAATTGCTGAAACAGAACAAGGAGACTGAGGACTCCACAGAGATATCTGAATTCCCT
Source organism: Illadopsis cleaveri (assembly GCA_013399915.1). Classification (NCBI taxonomy): domain Eukaryota; kingdom Metazoa; phylum Chordata; class Aves; order Passeriformes; family Timaliidae; genus Illadopsis; species Illadopsis cleaveri. Next base: position 214,144 of record VXBB01022420.1, on the reverse strand, counting down.
AAATGACCTCTAAATATTAGAGATCATCCTCTCTGCACAGTCCTAGACTCTTGCTCATCTCCCTAAAACCTGCTTCTGATGCTGCCTTTGCTCCTAGCCCTCCATACCCACTCTTATGCTTTTACCCTCCATACATACCCATACACACCAAGGTGCTTTTCCAACATCTTCCTGAATCCTCCAAATCCCTTATTAGGCTCCTTTTTCTTAGAGGATATTTCATATTCTATGTTTCAAATATTACAAACACTGAATATATTCAGGGTAAAAACAGTATCCTTGCCCTCACAGTCTCCAGGCACCTCAGGTTATCACCTGAAACCTGAGGGGATATGTCCAGGAGCAGTCTGACTGTCCCTTCACAGATGGAAGTTCCTTTTTGTGCTTTAGCACATGCACACGTAGGTTAGCACAGGTCCTTTAAGGAATTGCAGTGTGCTTTTACAATAGGAAATCCTAGAAAATTTCAGTTATGCTTTAACTGAAATTATAGGTGTCAATATGCATTAATTAAGAGTATTTTTCAGCATTCAGGAAAAGCTGCATAAAATGACAAAGGCAGAAGAAGACTCTTGGGAATAAAGAATCTAGTCTTAAATCTAGTCCTTTCCAAACTTGAGGTGTTTGAGAAAATGAGGATGTCTAATTTCTAAAATTACCAATCATTCCTACACCACCTTAACTTACCTGAAAATTGCCACCTACAAAGTGATGCTGCAAACAATGTGGTTTGCCAAATGCACATGCTGTCAACTCAGGAGAATTGTTCTGTCTGCCTCAACATGGACTATGGGATGCACCTGTATTCCTACATGGACAGAAGGCAAGCAGAATAATTCGGCTTTTTTTTCAACATGAAGAATAAAGGGTGCCCTCCATCTCATCCTCAAAAGTTTACACTCATTTTTAGGCTGGGGTATTTCTGCTTCAAGCAAGCACTGAAACTGACTCACTTTTTTGATAGGCCTTCTTGGCCATGTGTTTTTTAAAAACAGCTGGCAATTAGGGGTCAAGCAATTCAAAACTATCTTTAAAAAGTATGGCTTAATAATGTTGGCTCACTGAGGACTGCTTATTAATATGATTACCAGAAAAGGCTGCCAGTAGTATTTACAGAGATCTGAAATAAATTCTTGTCCTACACTGGAATAGTTTATCCTTTTCTTATCCTTGTTCTTCCCTGCTAGTAGCAGATGTCTTATCACTAAACAAATGAAATTGTCTTTGCAGTCACTGCATTCCAAGGATCATGCCAGGCCAGAGCACTGCCATTTCCCAAGCCATTTCAATTGAGAGGAAGAAGTAATAAATGCTCTTTCACAAGACAGAGGGAGTTTAGTACATGAGAGCACGTACCAGCCTGGGAAATACAAGTTTCCATGTTGGTATGTTTTCATACAATCTCAAACTTCAAGAGGTTTGGACTTGGGATTTGCTTGTGCTAAATTAATACTTTAGCCTCTCTTCTGACTCTGCCAACTGCACCCCCCTAAAGCTCAACTTTTGAGAGGGCAGGGGGCAGGCTATTATGGAATATTAAACTGCATAATGGCATAAACAGTAGGAAACAACACAGATCAAGTGCATCCCTGAGGTCACTTTCGAGAAATATTCATTTACATTTTTTAATTGCTGCTTTTCATTTCAAACCCAGGTAATATAAACAACATTGAGCCTGCCCTTCATCTGCAAACAGATGTTCTTTAACCAAAATCTGAAGTTAAAGTAATAAAAATGAATGCCAATTAAAGGTACGAACCCATTTCCATACAGTGCACTAGGAAGCCTGTATGTTAGTACTAGAACAAAACACCTAACAGGAGATTTCTAAAAGTGCATGTAAAAACCAGACAAAATAAAAAACCACTTCATTATATAAACATAAAATTAAAAACCCACAAACCAGAGTCTTCCTTTGGCAAAGGCCAATCCATGAAGATACATGAAACAGAACCATTAATACACACATAGTGTGAAAAAAAAGTCCACCACAAAATAAAGTCAACCCTCAAAAAACAAACAAAAAACCTCAAAACAAACACATAAGAATTTATATCTGAAGTGCTACATGCATTCCCTGAATCACACATTATGTATAACTGGCATACTTTAATTAATGTAAATCCCTTCTGAACTAACCCAGACGTTAATGTAAGTTTGGCATAAGTCCAACTAACATATTAATATGATAAAAAAATTATGACTACTCCCCTTTTTCTTAAAGTAAACAATTATAGCTAGGGAAAAGGTAGGATGGTGCACAGTTACCTGTTAATTTGCTGTGCAATATGTGTTTACAAAAAAGTATCTTTAGAGCAGAACCAAGTAGTAGAAAAAGGGCTTTTCCTTAGACTCTCATGAAGGCCTTTATACTTAAAACATCAGAAATGAAGTGCTCTTTCACAGGAAGGTGCCAAACTTTAGTCTTGGCAAAAATTCATTCCATTGTTTTTGACCAAAAGGCTAAAAAAACTTCACGAATCCAAAAAACACATTAGAAAGGATAAAACTTCTTTGTGCTATGGGAGCAAAGGAATGCAAGCAATACTGAATAGCTTTTGTCTGACTTCATCTTTGTATTTTCAAGACCATTCTCCCTAATGCCCTAACATCTGAATATCTTCAAGATGTGCTAAGAAATCGATCTTCAAAATCCACTGAGAAAAAGACTAATTTCCTTCTCCGTCAGATGGAAAATTAAGGCTCAGATGTTTAATAACTTGCTAAAAGCACCACAGCAATTTCTCTGCCAGAAGAAACAGTATTTGAATACAGGTTGCTTCTGAGTTTAAAAGTACTGAGAAATCTAATGCATTCATTTAGTCCTGGCCTTTTATACAAATTTTATATTGCTATCAGGCTGTCAAATTCCAATGAGAAGATTTCCTTCAATGTCACCTTAATGTCTTCCACTCAACTGAACAACCTCAGGGTTTTAAGGTTTGCCATTAAACTATTACTTTGGCTTAACACCAGCATCAACAATTAGTATCAAAGACATGAAATAAAATTAGATCTGAGGCATTGTGTACTATACCATAAACATGTCATCTTTACTACCTCCTTATACATCTCCCTTCCAAAATCATTGCCTTCACTCACTGCAATCTATTAAGATATGCTTCTATCATAACGTTCCCTCTAAAAAAGAAATTATGTTTCTTAATATAAGCACTGAACTGCAACTGATTGCAAAGCAGCCATGACTACAGAACACTAGCAATATTTTAAAAGCCATAGTATTCACTCATGCTATAACTAGTGCAAACACTTCAAACAAAACGTGCTGTAATTCACTCAACTTAATGGGAAAAGTAATGCCATTATGGAAATGTTTGGATATTGCACATAGTGCAAGGTCAGTCAGCAGTGCTTCATCTCCATAATGTCTGGGTCTTTGTAGGCATTTTAAAAACATGTTTCATATAGTGGATTTTTTAAAAATTTGTACCAGAAAAATTTCATAGTTGTGATAGGGAACAAAAACTTAGAAAGCAATTTCTTAAATTTAATTCAGTCTGTGACCTTCCTGGATCCCTACTCAAGTGCATCCCTAACTGGACACAACTACAGACTCAGACACACTGACATGTGCAGACCACCACACACCAGACAGCTCAAAGGCTCACACTACCCTGGCTCCACATCACTCTGTGTCACCTGACCCAATCATCAACTGCTCCAAAAGTGCTTGAGCACATTTTGCATGTGTGATACCAAAATGTTCCCGAAGCAGTTTTACAGTAGGCAGTACTAAATTATGGCCTCCTAAGCTTAAGCATTATAAACCTACATCCATCAGTCAAATTTAAATCATTTCAACCTTAATTCCTCTATCATATTTCATGTTAAACATGTTATGAAAAAAACCTTTCTCTGTCTGCTCTCAGAATTAACACTGCCCTTTCTCCCAAAATTTTCAGCAGAACATGAACATTGCCTGACTTTAAGTCACAAAAAATTTAGCTTAGCCTTCGTGAGTAGCAACTGCAGGAAAAAGGCTCCAAAGAAAGGCACTGACAAATCCAGATAGAAGTAATATTTTCATGGTTACTAATGACAGTCAGAAATCAGCAGAAATGCATTGCATTGAGCTCCCACGAATTAGCATTAGTAGATCAGCATTAATACAGGCAATAAATTTGCAACGTGTAATGAGGTTTCAGAAGACAAATAGGAAAGTCAACGCACATGACTGCAGGCTTTGTTTCACCTCCCTCACAACTGTAAAAGTCATGACTTTACTTATCAGTGTACATTTTATATAACCTGCACAGTAGACTCCGTTCTTAGGGAGGAAAGGGTTGTTTTCTTCTTTTAAATTGCTTATATTCATGTAGAGTTTCTTGTTTTCACACAAACAGAAACATAGACCAGACACGATTACATAAGAAGCCAAAAAGGTCATCATGGGATAAGATTTTGCCATAAGTTCATGATTTTGTAGAGAAATGGCAGCACTGAATGAATATAATTAAAACTGTTTTCTTTACTTTGTGGTATAAAAAGAAAATTACCTCCAAATGCAAATTTGGTGGCCTGTTCTCAGACCCATCAGCTGTTGGCTTCTTTGATGAGCTGAGAGTCCTCAAGTAGACCTTTATTTACAGAACATTGTTAGATTTAAGATTTGAGCCCAAAATCCCTATGTAGGATTTTTAACCTTCAAGAATAAAAGCCACTGCCAGATACAGAAGTTTGTCCTTCTTATTTCCATAGAAAATGAACTATAATCATCCCCTTTAATCAAACAAAAAGACTTATTTTAGAACTTATAGTAAGTTTGTGCCGAAGGATTGTCCTTAAATGGATATAGTATCAGTTGGTAATAAAAGAGCTGGTTTTGACTAACTGTAAGTGTTGTATTTAGTTTGCAATTTCTTTAAAGCAAGAAATACACAATGATGAGCTTCAGCAATTACGTACATATTCATATTTTCAATTTATGTTTTACTATTAAAAACTGAGCAATTGAGGTCTAATAAATAGAAATTATTTCCATATCATTTGTCTTAAGTAGCATTTAGAAGGAAACTGGAACTCAAATGGATTGATACCATGATTTAAGATGTTTGAGTAAATAAAACCATTTTAAATAGTAGACAGGAAAAACCACAAAAATAAATTTCATCTTTTAACATGTACATTATTGTCTGCAGTTATTAGAAATCAGAAAAGCTCCTCATTGTTATTTTTTGGTAACTGAGGAACTGGTACATGCCATCGCTCCAGGCTTGTGTTCTCAGACACACTAAAGATAAGAACAAAGCATCCTGATTTTCAGCTACCAGCTAGCTTCCAGTTTCTGAATGAACTAGTTACAGAATTAAAAAAAAAAAAAAATTGCTGAAAATTTCGATGCTGCAGAAATAACTATTACTGTCAGAAACTGATTCAACATTCAAGAGTTTAGCAGACTGGCTTGAAACTTCAGTATAAGAGTATTTCTTACCCCACCTAATTCAACTTTCAACTTTTTTTTTCCCAGTCAAAACTATTCTGAATAGTGCTTTAAAGGTTGTCATAACATTTAAAAAATGTAAAATTTAGACACTTTTTTTCACTCATTTGTCTTTAAAATGCTTTTCTACCATCCTATCTATTTGCATAATGCTAAATCAGTTTAGTTGTATATGAACATACATAAAATACTTTTCTATGGCATGTTTTGATGCCACCAAAAATACAGAGAAAACCTCCTACTACTCCACTGATTTCACTGCAGTCCCTCATAAGCCACATTCTGCATTAGTCTATTTGTCATATCAGAGCTTACCATTAAAACATCAGCTCCACTCTTCATAATCAGTTAATAATGGAAATACAGAAATACTTCCTCTAACCACTGCAGCTAGACAAGTGTTTACACTCCCATCTGACAGCGAAGCCCCTCTGTCCCTGCTCTGGGCTGCCAAGTGCTCTCCGGCAGCGCTCCAGCTGCCTCCCCGCTGCACAGCTGGCACAGCCAGAACCCTCTGCTTGCATTTTACCCACTCTGATGGCTGCTGTCCCAGGGGATCAGGCTGCTCCTGTGCACATAGCAGACTGGAATTCTTCAAAGACCTGATACTCACCTTCCAAATCACTGATCCAAGTCACTTATGTAGTATCCTGGTCAAAAGCACGTTATTGACACCTGCCATTTGATAGAGCATGCCATAGGAAAACCATAACAAACTGGGAACACTTATTTATTTAAATGGACTAACATGTGACAAGAGCAGTCTGCACTAGTCTGTAACACGGGGAAATGGACAGCAGTAAAACTAGCAAAAAAACCAGGATAGGTTAGAAAGGGTTGGAGCAATTTTAGCAGATGTTTACTGAAGGAATGCTCAGGGGACAAAAGCAGTGAAGGTAAAAATGCCAAAAATAATTTTAAAAAAGAAATGAATTTTAAAAAGGAAGGCAACACTTTTGGCAAGGAGAGGACTGATAGATGGATGCAATCAGGTTCTGTAAACCTCTGAAGCTAAGACTTTGAGGTTTAAAGTAAAGCAGGAATAAAAAGGTTTTATCCTAAAACAAACCCAATGCCAATTTCCTTGTCTCACTTGAAGAAAGATGCTGCAGTGTTGTATCAGAGAAATCAAAGCTCAGCGCCATATGTATGAACCCTCTTTATCTACAAGACTTAAAAGACTTCAAAATGGCCTAACTCACATGAAGGTGACATTATCAGCCATTAGACAAAAGCCAGCCTGAGTTGAAGGCATGCAGACTTCTGGGGAAAAAAAAATTAGCTGTCACAGAACCCTATCACATAAGGAAATTTCACCTTTAGGTCAGAAAATGTGGACACCTGCTTTTCCATTATTTTTCTGAATAAGAGAAAGGAAAAACAATGAACATTAAGGTTCTTTCCTTCATGAATATATTAAAGAGTCATTATTCAATGAACAATTTGATATACTATATTCCAAAGCTTTAAGAAATTTGTTTTAAGTGGATTCAACAAGCATAAGGGCCTTGCTGTGGATGCCAAAGAGGCTTCAACCTGCATGAAAACAAGCCAGAAAGTCACTGTGGCCACAAAACACAAGCGGCAAAGAAACTGCTCATATAAAAGGCCCAGAGGTTTTCCACATTCACACATCAAAATTAACGCTTTAGACCATTCCCTGGTAATTAAAAGCTGAGTATGACACACTGCAAACACTTCAACAAAAGGCATTCAAAACACTTTTATAGTTTTTATCATATAACAGAGACCTGAAGAAGAAGAATATCCTTTTTACTGACACATGGCCTTTAAAGAAGTCAGCCATTTGCAAAATAAATTCTGGCAAATAAAATAACACCCACAAGGTAAAATATTTGTCTAAATATACAACCTAAAAGATTTTTATGCAATAGGAAAAAAAAGATACTTTTCTTCTAAATTTCCCCAGTTTGCTCCACAGACCTTTCCTGAAATAGCTTTTCTATGATATATTATTATGAAACAACTTCCATTTTTACATCAATCACACAGCAGGCAGTATTTTAAGAGTGGCCAATAAAAAGCTTACTTAATAATCTAATTTCCAGTTGCACTCCTATAATACATCATTTATCTCAGTGGAAATCAGTATCACTGAATGGCCTACAATAATTTACTTACTCTCTAGGTACAGGAAAAGAAGTTATGAATATAATGTATTATTTGCTTGCTATCTGTATATAAGGCCCTCATGCAATCCCTGTACTGCACAGAGAGGGAAGGATGCAGTAATACGTACACACCACAAAATAGGGCTACATAAAGATAAGGCTACATATTTAACAGCCTGCATTTGCAATTATCATTTATGGTTACACATCTGCTTCTCAGAATAGCGACCACACTACTGTTGAAGTCTCACCACAGCACTTTACATGCTAATAAATCTGAAATAGCACAATTTATTCCCAGCTATTTATAACAAAAAGATCTTCTAGGTTTCTTATTTTTGTTTCATTCCACACATATATATCATAACTATTAGTGTTTCTCCATATCAGAGGCATGAACAGGTGGTTCTGAGCAGGAAGCACAAGGGTGGGCTGGGGGAGCAGCAGGCATGGAGGCAGCCCACACCTCCTTGAGCAGGGCTGCTCCTCTGCCCCACCACCACGAGGCTCACCTGCATCATCAGTGCAGCTGTCACAGGCAAATGGTGACAGAGTTACCCTTCCCAGGCAAAGCAGAGATGGGAATGGTTTGTGTAATGATAAATCTATGTGTCTTGCACAGACCCAACCTAAAATGCCAACCTTTCAGGTTTTGTGCAATACTCAAAGAGCCTTTTGTGGAATACCTGAAGGCCACTGCTCATATTAGTCAAAACAGAGATTAAGATCTCCAAAAATATTTGCTCAGGCATTCCAGAATCCTGCCCCAGAGTCTACTAAGAGCAACAGGGTCAGTTAAGCAAGTGTTCAGCCAAATGAGTAATGCTTGCAGTCAAGAAAACAGCTGGGCAGGCACAGATGTTATCTAGGTTGCTCTTTTAGACAAACAAAACATTAAGGGCTCTGATTCATACTTTGCAATAATCTCTGTCAGAACACCAGCTACTGGTGCTGAAGATCCAGGTGATGCTAGAGAGATCAGACAGCAAGGAAAAAATCCAGCACACACAATTATTTTCAAAGGCACATACACCTTTGATATTAGGCATTTATGTAACAGCATCTCTGCACCAAAAATAAAGTCAGCACCATTTTTTCCAGAAGCACAGCCAACCTCCCCTCCAAGGACAAGAACAGGGAATGCTGTCAAACATGGAACCCCACAATTTTCCTTAGTTCTGTGATCTTGCATTAGCACTTGGCATCCTCATCTAAATAGTTCATGGCAACCACAGCTCCTGACAAACTCTGGCTATAGAAAAAAGACTGAGGTAAGCTGCAAAACAATTTCTGAAGTTTCTAGGTAATAAGGTGGTTAGATGCATAAGCAGATTATCAACCGTGTTACAAATGTGGAAATGCCTTCACTGTACTTGAAAACACCACAATAAATGTAAACTTCATTTTCTATAGGGAGAAGAGAATCAGGGGGAAAAGAACCACACTTGAAAGAAACTAAAAATATTTTAACTTCTAGAAGAAATAGTGAAAGGATATTTTTTCTCCTTCAGGATTTCCAGACAGCCTGAATTCAGGCTTACAAATTAGACAACCAAGTACCGACATGTTCCTGAAGTGGCTTTTGGGCGACATGAAAATCCCTTAGAAATGGAGACTGCAAAAGGTCCCTGATGACCAAAGATTGCTGTACCCTTCTTCAAAAATGCCAAAAATAATTTTACAAGGAACTACAAACTAATCACCCTCACTTAGGTCCTTGGAAAAATCATGGTGCAAATCCTCTCGGAGCACATTTCCAGGCACATAAATGGGGTGGTGACTGGCAACAGACGGCATGGATTTAGCAGGGGTAAATCTTGCTTGAATTGTCTTCTCTGCTACAAATCTTGACTAGATATCTGGACAACATCAGAGTGATGAACATCACTGACTTTAAATAGGTTTTGACAGTCTCAGACAGCATTGCTGTCTTCAACATAAGATGTTACATTCTGGATGGGTAGACAACTAGTCGGGCTAAACAATATTTAGCTAGCTGTGCCAATGGGTTGTACTGTACCTGCAAGCTGGTAACCAATGAGGTACTGCAGGGGCCATCTGGGGACATGCCCTGTTTATTACCCCTATCAAAAACCTGGAGGAGATAAGGGAGTGCACTCTCTGCAGCTGGTGGGGTGGGATGTTGGTATCCAGGGCTGCTATCCAGAAAGACCTGCACAGCCTGGAGAAATGTCCTGATGGAAAATTCATGCAGTTCAACAAGGACACACAAAAGTTCAGCATCTGGGAGTAAAGATGCCCCAAACACTGTCCCTTCCTTCCAACCCTGTGGAGGGGTGCATGGGCCAGATCTGCAGGCACAACCCTGAGGAGAGTGGCAGACAGGTCCACAAGAGCCCCATGCCCACAGCAGCAGTGGGGGTCAATAGTTGGAGCAGGAGCCAGGGAACAGGATCCACTGCCTCTGCTCAGCACTCGTCAGACCACATCTACACTACTGAGACCAGTTTGGGCCCTTCAGTACCAGGCACTGACAAACCCCTGAGCTCAATGGACACCACCCTAGGCTAGGGGCTAGAGAACTTGTCCAGTGAAGTGGGTTTAACTGTCCAAGGTTTGCTCAGCCTGGAGAAGAGACATTTTCAGGAGAATCTAATAGCAGCTCCCAAGTACCCAGTATCTACATGAAGGTTATGAAAAGACATATGAGCCCTTTATGATATCGTACAGTGGGCATAAAAGAAACAACAAGCATAAACTTGTTTATGAAAGACAAGACATAAGGAGAAACTTTTCAACCCTGTTGACTGCCAAGGATTGGAACATGTTATCCAGAGAGGTAGTGCAGTCTCCATCTTTGGAGGCTTTCAAGATCAACTCGAAAGGGCTTTTTCTTCAAGGAAAAATCTCTGAGTAATCTGGTCTAATTTCATATCTGATCATGCTTTGAGGGGGTGGTTGTACAAGAGATTTCCACAGGTCCCCCTTGACCTGAATTATCATACAGTCCCATAAAATTCTTTCTACTGCTGCAAAGACCATCCCTGCAGTAAAGTGCTTCTGGAAACTCACTGGAAGCTGAAAGGGCATGGTATTGAGTAAGATGGTGATGCTAACTGGACTATTCAGTCCAATTCGTCTACTCACACTTGAAAGATTTCCAAATGAGATTTGGAATCTGACAGAAAGAAAATCCCCACATTATTTCTTAGTTACTTGAATGTATACATTTGTCTTGCTTAGAAAATAACGAAGCAGCTCTAATAATCCCTGTTTAGTTAAGATATGATACACAGCTTTTTATTTTGCTTTGTAAAAGGTTTCAGTATCTACAAATGAAAGTCCTTGTGAGTCTGGTATCTTTCCTACATAATGAACAGAAACTGGCCAGCTCCCAAGCAGCCTCACTGCACAGGCCAGTCAGGGGAAATGAATGCATGACAAAGGGAAGGTCCCTTCCCACATGTGGAAGTACTGATTCAGAGATGCTCAACACTCAGCATGTCAAACGAATAAATGTAATATTTGCCTGTTCAAGCTGGAAAAATAGTTCCTAAAAGAAGTGCCTTTAATTCTGGAAGGAAAATTCCCAGCCTATTCAACTCACCATGATGCAATGCATGTTACACAACTGAGAAAGTTTTCATTCCACAGCACACAAATTAGCCAGCTCCTACACTTCCTAGAAGAGAAAGAAACATGTAACTTTTGGCCTATGCTCCTAATGATAGGTAATTTTCATTCCCAGAACAGGGGGATGTTTTATGAAAGTTTTCCCCAAGGAAAAAGCAAGGTGTTGTTGTGTCAGCTTTTTATGCAGCAATTCAGCAGCTGAACATTTGCATTAATTGAGTATGATACTGGTGATGATTCTCTTCTGCAATCATTGGATATGCTCTGTTTCTCCTCCAGATGGTCCTCTCCCAAGTCCACAAAATTGTCTGGGAAGCTGATAACGTTTTACAAATTCACAGCTATCCTAACAGTAACTATAGTTTCCTGACATTTACAGAATATATAACAAAATACTGGGGTCCAGTTGTTTTCATTGAATATTTTGGCATTTTGTTTTGGATTGGAGCTGTTTTTGTTGGTTGTTGTTGGGGGTGTTTTCTTTTGTTTGTTTGGGGTTTTTTTAAGTATATCACCAGAATCAGGCTAATGAAATTATCAGTGATTTGAAAAAAAATAAATAAGGAAAAAAACCAGGGGAATCATGTCGCAGGTCTCTATCTGGGCAGATACCTCACTTGTTGGGGAGTGAAGAATGAAATTTCATACTACCTAAACATGCTGAGCATCACTCTACTCCAGATGGAGAGAATAAAATCCCAGCACTGCAACGGTAGCAGACATCTATCTACTGGAGTAAACTGCCCATTGAGACACGGGAGGTCAACAGACTGTTAAGAATTAACATAAACCCCAAAATTACCATTGAAAAACCTGAACAGAAATAAAGGTAGGGTTACAGAAACTTCCAAAGCTCATCTGCACTTAGCTGCCTTCCTCGCTCTATGAAATCTGAGTATTTTATCAGTTTGTTGTTTTTTTCCTACTCACCTATGTAACAGAGAAAACAACAGTTGACTTAAAAGCAATAGCTGGTCCCACTGAGGGTTATGTTTTCATTGCTGGTCAAAATCTAGAATTAGTTTTATAAACACTGTGTAATTGACCTGTGAGGTTCAATAGCTCAGAACATATTGAACAAAGAGCTTAGCAGTATCCAAGAAGGGATTGAACATAATGATTAATAGCCTCTGTAACTAGACTAAAAATTGCAAGAACCTCAGTCTTCATGCTCCAGGGCACAGACAACCAGCTGAGATCAAGCATAAATTTCTGCCCACTATATTACTGTGAAGTTCCATGCACTGCTCACAGATGCCAACTGCTGGCCTCTACAAACCCAAAAAGTGAACAAAGCCCAGCTCATGAGGAACAAAAGCAAGTACATCAACTGCAAGCACATACACCTTAAAGCACACAAGCTGCAGCCACCAGACCTTGGTATGGAAGATGAAAGTATTGCTCTTCCTCCAAGACAGAAGGCAAAATAAAAATAATCACTATAATGGAGGGAATTCTGCAAGGTCAAAATCACTGTGTGAAGTAAGGTAGTCTATAGGATGAATGGAGTTAACAGAATTATGTTTAAGGATAAAATTGTAACAAGGCTGTCTTTTCCAGTGGCCAGGAAAAAAGGCATGAAAGCGAAGTGGGTCCCAGTTCCCATTCTGGCCTAGGATAATTACTAAGAAGAATCTGGAATGTTTTATCTGGAATCTCTTCTGAACAACACAACTGCCCACAAGAATTTTGGTCCTACTCTCATTCTGATGCTTCAGTATCAAAACTTGTTTGAAAAAACCCCACACATTAAAAACTGCCTTCTCAAATGAAAAAGCTGCCCATCATTAAAACTAGCCACAGCATTGCCATTTGTATATAAATATATTAGTCATATATGCAAAGTCATATATGTATAAATATGCTGCACAGCATCCATGTAATAAAACTACATTTAGTGCTGCATATTTGCCTGCCACTTCATTTATGAACGGAAAGACGGTGCCCCCAAGAAAACAACCAAGATCACCTAAATATTTTCATGTCTTACATCAGACTTAAAAATGTACAGAAGAGGAAGCAATTTTTCATGTGATTTTTTGAATAACTTCTCTGTATTTCTTGAACCACTCATGACCCATGCCTGGGCATTTTTTCAGAAGCCAGTCACTAGCTGGAAGGAATGAAAGTCTGAGAAAACAGACAAAATGTTCTGTACTTTATTAGTTGTCATGAAGTGCATCTCTGATCCTTGCCACTCTGTACTATAACAGGCTAGGAAGAGTGATGTATCATTATGCTCACACACACACAGATGATAAAGTTAAACTACATGTTTAATTCTCAATTACATCTACATGCAGAAGCCTCGTTGTTTCAAGTATCTGTAAGCATGTTCTATAGATTCACTTCAACTCAGAATTGCATTTGAAATGCAAACCTGTCTAGTCGATGAAAGAGATTTAATTGGATTTAATTTTTAATTTTTCCTTTTAAAGCTTTCAATCTGTCCCAGCCCAACTGCACACATCACTACAGCTTTCATTTTTCCACTCTGGTGTGTATAAATTACTAAAACATCACCAAATTTACAGAAAATTAAAAAGCACTTCCAGTTTTAGCACAGTGGGCTAAAGTGGGCTGGTTGCTCTGTGCACACAGTTACTTCTCCCAGCTCTCCCCACTGTGACTGCTACCAGCTTGCTCTTTTTTTATGGGAAAGAGTTTTTATTTGCCCTGTTTCTTCTTCCTCAAAGTTTACTGAACACCACTTGGACATAGAGATAGGCATTAGAGAGTTCACACTTGCAAGCCCTTGCCAACCATTCATTAGCATTTTCTTCATCCGTTTTCAAGTGAAAATGGCTGTTACAATTACTAGCACTAGACAGATGCTACAGTCACTTTATCTAAGTACAGAATGATAATATTAACACCAACTTCTCAGCAGAAAAATGTCACTTGCACTGCAATAGCCACCAAAAAGAGCCATCCATCTCCCTGGATCAGTTAATAGATTTTTGGCTGCAGAGCCCCCTTGGTCACACAAGGCCAGCAGCAGAGATCAGAGCAGGTCTAACAAGCAGCAAGAGCTGCAGCCGTCAATGCTGCCCCAAGTGCAAAGCAAAGCTCCTGTCTGAGAAGCACCCATTTGATACATGGGCTTGGCCATCACTTTCCAGTGAAAATTTCACCCCATGGATGAGCTTTCTTCTAAATGAATTGCAAATTACACACCCATGGAGTGCCAGCTGGTCTTGTTCCTCTGCAGTTTTCTTTCGGTTTCCCTCTCTCTCCCCTCAATTAATACAACAATATTCATGCCCTGTCATGTCTTACTGCTTAATTATGTACTTTGCAGAACAAAGCTTTAAAAATGAGACTATCAAGCTGGAGTGGGGAAGGGGGAAAAACAGGACAACCAGATGTGCAGAGAGAGAGAAGGAAACAAAGGGCATTTTGAAAGGGGAGTGAGAGAATTAGGATTTGTGTGGGGATAAAAGGATGGGAAGACGGAAATAGAATAAGAAGATGCACATAAGACTTATTGGTTCATTCACTTTAATTCATAACAAGGTATATGCTATATTAAAAAACTCATCTGCAGTTACATAAAATAATATAATAAATAGTTGGAGCTGTTTATTATGAGATCTCAACCTGCTTCCATTTCATGAAGCAATAGATACACATTTTTTGCTGGCAAAGAAAGAATGCTGCATTGTTTTACAAAACTGGAAAAAAACCAAAGTAAATGAAAACTATATTGGCAAATCTTGTGTTAAGAATATTTTAGTCGAGTGAAGCAAGTTAAACTAAAAGATATTACAAAGATCTGCTGCACCAACATTTACTTCATTCATAGTATGGCAGTTTTTCACACATCCATTTTATCTAAACTTTCTTTATTGAGTGTACTGCTAAAATTTATTTTGCATACACAGTCAAGAGAAGGTACTTAATTAATGAAACAGCTGTTTTATCTTCTCTTACAACTTGAATGTTGTGTATAATGTGGTACAATAGGCAGCAGGGACCCCCAGAGCAAAGTTCTGGAATCTGTTTTGGGTAGGACAAAACTACTGGAAACTAATTTGTTCAAAAGCATTTAGGCTCACTGTGGTTCTAAAATATTCTTTAAAAAACAATTACCAAGTATTGCAAGTATATTATATTTTGGCATGTCAAAAATCTTTTGTACCAAAATTAAAAAAATAAGGGAAGGAGAAAGACTTTTTCCACTTGAATAGGAAGGGACCAGCAGAGCCCTTCAGATCCCTACTAATCACAATTTTACACCACGATCCTATGCCCAGAGTGACCATTAGGCTTTTCTAGTTTTCCAGTTTGTACAAAACCATTTAGAATCCAGCTGTTGGCTCCTACCAGTGTCAAGGGACCTTGGTGGCAAGGGGAGATTTACTGATCACGAGTTACTGTGTCATTTGCTCAGACAGTGACATAATAGTTAAGAGTTGGACATAGTTATACTTCCCAATATATCACAGAGAAAAAAATAATTTTGAAGTTCCCATTTCCTTTACAATTTTGAAATCCTTTCTCAGCTGCAGTATTCACTTTTCAGAATTACTCTGTAGGCAGCAAATTCTCCCTGATCCTGTATGAAGACTAAATTATTCCACATCCACTTCAATTCTATTTGTATAAATATTTTGTAGGAAACATCTTGCTTAGTATTGATCTACTTCTTCTGGTTTCACACACCACATACAATGGTCTTCAAATATTTGCTGAACTTGATTTTCCTGTATTGAACGCAGACAGAGAGAGGTGGATTTTCCTTTAGCCTCTTGCTGGTGCTAAGCACCGAAGGAACAGCTTTACAAATGAAACTGGCAACTTCAAGACAATTTGTAAAACAGAAGCTAATGTTCTTTTTGGACAACAGAGTTAATAGAAGCATTGACTCTTAAGCAGCGATCTACTTTAAAGTTAAGCAATGATGGTCTCATTTCGTAGCAGGAGCCTTCAATACAAGAAACTGTCTTGCCTGCAGAGAGGGGGCAGAGCTCAGCACTGAGTGGGCATGGCTACATTGCTATTTTGTACCACCCACATACTCACTGGGGGGGCTTGGTTTCAGGGGAAAGAGAAGCTGAACACAGCCCTGAAGTGCACCCTTTTGCCTCCTTCTCTCCAGCAGACAGTGGTCAGGATGTGCCCAGTGGATTCCATCCTCAGCCAGCGATGCCATCCCCACCCGTTCCTCTGGGACACGGTTCCACGACACGCTGGAAAGAGGCGCCGGGGTGGGAAGCACCGCCTGGAACCAAGGGTGGAGGCAAGCCTGAGCCCAGCTGAGCCCAACCTGAGCCCAAAGGAGCCAACCTGAGCTGAAGGGAGCCAGGCAGAGCCAGGCAGCGCAGTCAAAAGCAGCCAACCGATGCTGGAAAGAGCTGTGTGGAATCAAGTCCGGCATCCAAAGTGGTGGCATGGTGAGATGTGGACAACCTTGCTTTTGGGGATTTGTCTGTCATTGCTTTCTGTTGTCTGGGGCTCAGGGACAGGGAGAGTCAGCTGCAGGAAGTGGCCACAATCCTGGTTTTCTCCCAGCTGCCACATGGAACCAAGTTGAAGTGGTGAACACCTTCTGTGTGTAAAGCACCTTCTCTTTTGCATACTTTTGTTATTAATATTGCTGCTGCTACTGTGCATTTCTTATTACATTGCTTTGTGATTCCAGAAAATTGTTATCTCAACCCATATTGTCTGCCTTTGTCCCTCTCTTATCAGAAGGGGCAGGAGAAAGAGGACTGGCTTATTTGGAGTTTAATTTCAGCTATCACAAAAATAAAAATCAAAGAGAATGCATTTGCTTGCCCACATTTTAATGTAATATCCTCCAATATGAAGTCACTTAACTTCTTCCACAATAGACTATTCTACTACACTGAAGAAGCCCAGTACAAGTGAAAGTTGATCCACTGAAAGAACTGTTTCAGTTTGTTTTAAATCAGATTAAGAAAGAGTAAGAAACAGCCTTTTATATTTTCTTCTGACATACTCTATTTTTATTATCTAGCTGTCTTTGTGAATTTAAATGCATTGTAACACCTAATGTAACAGAGCATGAATGCAGGTTGTGAGAATCAAATTTCATGCAAAGAACCCCTTTCAAAAAGGGGACACTCAACAGTAAAATTTTCAGTATAAAAAACGAAGTAAGCTTGGCTAAATCTTTACTGCAAAAACTAGGATATAGAATCATCTAATCATAGAATCATTTGGTTGGAAAAGAACTTTATGACCATCCATTCCAACTGTTAACCTAAGACTGCCAAGGCCGCCACAAAACCATGTCCCCAGGCATTACATCTACACTTTTATGTCTTTTTTTATGTCTTTTTTTTTACATTTACTTTTTTTGCATCTTTTAAGTATCTTCAGGGATGGTGATTCAACCACTTCCTTGGGCAACCTGTTCCAAGGCTTGACAACCCTTTCATCTGAAGAATTTTTCCTAATAACCAACCTAAGTCTCCCCTGGTGCAACTTGAGGTCATTTCCTCTCATCCTGCCCACTTGCTACCTGGGATAAGAGGCTCACCCACACCTGGCCACAACCTCTTTCAGGTAGTTGTAGAGAGCAATAACATCTTCCCTGAGCTTCCTGTTCTCCAGGCTAAACACCCCCACTCCCTCAGCTGCTCCTCATCAGACTTGCACTCCAAACCCTCTCCCAGCTTAAGTTGTCCTTCTCTGGATATCATTTCAATGTCCCAGAACTGAGCCCAGTATTTGAGGTGCAGCCTCACCAGTGCCGAGTACAGGGGCACAGTCACTGCCCCGGTCCCTGGTCCTGGCCACACCATTGCTGATACAGGCCAGGATGCCCTTGGTCTTCTTGGCCACCTGGGCACACCCTGGGTCATGCTCAGCCATCTGCCAACCAACACCCCAAGGTCCTTTTCCACCAGGCAGCTTTCCAGCCACTCATTCCCAAGCCTGTAGCATGCAGGCGGCAGTCATGGCTCACATGAAACACTTGGTACTTTGCCTTTATATTTATGGCCTCATACCACTGGCTTTGGCCCATCAATCTAGCCTGTCCAGATCCCTCTGCAGAGCCTTCCTACTCTCCAGCAGATCAAAACTTCTACACAGCTTGGTGTCATCTGCACAGTTACTGATACCCTGGTCCAGATCATCAATAAAGATATTAAACAGGACTGGCCCCAATACTTGAGGTACCCCACAGGTGACCAGCCACCAACTGGAGGTAGCAGCATTCACCACCACTCTCTGGGCCCAGACATCCAGACAGTTTTTAACCTGCCAAAGAGTATGCTGTCCAAGACATAATCAATCAGTTTCTCTAGGATAATGCTTTGGGAAACAATGTTTTGTTTTTGGGAAACAACTCCAGAGATCCTAACGGCTAGGAAGTTTGCAGAGTCCAAAACCAGGTATATTGGGTCTAATTGAGATGGAGCCCATTTTCCCCACAGCAGCCCTCATGTGCTGTGGTTGTATCAGCAGCCAGCGAGGTGTTGATGAACATTTGTGTTTTTTTCCCCCCACGAGAANATTTGTGTTTTGGCCACTGCAGAGCAGCGCTCGCACGGCGTCCGCGCTGCCTCTCCAACAATCTGCCCATCCTAGAGAGGGCTGGGAGTGGGCAAGAAGTTGGCAAGGGACACAGCCAGGACAGCTGACCCCAACTGACCAAAGGGACATTCCATACCATATGGCATCTGCTCACCAATAAAACCTAAAAGAAAGGAAGAGAAGGGTGGGGGGAGGCATTTGTGATTAGGATGTTTGTCTCCCAGGGCAATTGCTAGGTGCCTTGAACCCCTGCTTCCTGGGAAGTGTCTGCACATCACCTGCTGATGGGAAGTAGAGAATAAAGTCTTCTCTTTTCCTTTGCTGCCATGCATGTGACCTTTACCCTATTAAATTATCTTCACATTTTTTCCATCTTATTTTCTCTCTCCCCCATCCTGCTGAAGATGGGTGTGATAGAGTGCATGGTGGGCAACTGGTGTCCAGCCAAGGTCAAATCACCACACTGTACTATGTTGATGTCCTGAAACACCATGACTAATCAAAAGTCTGGTCATCAAATGCCATATGACTAATCCTGCCAAAACCAGCTTAATCCAACAGGTTGTCAAATGCTTTAACTCATGCTGCACCTCATTCTTCAAGTCACCTTTTTTTTTCCCTTGGGGAGAATTCCACAATCAAGAACAGAATGTACAAAAAATACAAAAGAAAAATGTCTCTTTTGCCCACAAATTACTGCCATGACAACACTTTAAATCCAAAGGAGATATAAGCAAGAAGAAAGAACTACTCCAGAGAATACAACTATTTTATACGGCAGACACAAAAGCATTCATTTTCAACGAGAGATTTCTATGGTTAACTCCTCTGTTTCTAAAGGCAGTTCCCACCATATAAAATACGCCAGTGCATCTCAGAGTTTCAAACATCAACAGGCCATACTTAAGTAATTAAATCACTGGATGTTGTACACAAGAATTTTCCAGCTTTCTCAGTCACAGTGTAAGGCTTAATTCATTTTGAACTCATACCCAGACAATCAAATATATGCATTATACCTATTTTCAGAGTTCTACTGAGAAAAATACAGAGTTTCTAATGAGAAAAATAATGTTATAAAAAAATGTTAATCTCATGCAAAATCATCTTATCACACGACAGTAATGCATCAAATGCCAAATCACTGACTCCTGGCAATAACTGGTATGTTGTTCTGATTCTTTAGCTTTCTGATGATCTTGTTTACATACCTTCTAGGGGAGTCTCTTATGCATGTACCATAAACAAAGTAGATTGTTTTCACTCCTGTGATGGACTTCTGAATTGACCACTGGGGTCAGAGAGGTGTTCCTCCTGTCCTCCAATCCTTGATCAAATTCTAAATCCTATTTAAACCCCAAATCATAATAAACTGCCTTCTTTTCCTCACTTCAACCTGACGGGTGAGTGGGTTCTTTCGTGTTGTAAATTGTGACACTGGCATACAACAAATACCATCCCAGTTCATTTGAATAGCCTTTACATACAACAAATACAGACAACCTAATATCTGTTTTCCATACTACAGCTCTTTAAATATACTGATTCATTAAACTGTGGGCTTGATGCATTTTTAAATTTTTTTCACTCCTCCCAAAAAAGTAACTGCTAGAAAAATTTTAAAGATATTTATACAGTAAAAAAGCTGCTGTAGTAAAGCAGAAAGCATATGAAACATTCTTGCCTACAAGTTAAAAAATATTAAGTTATGGAAGTTAGATGCAGCAGCTCAAAGCCTTACTTCCAGAGCTAGAAATCTTTAACTAGTTGGACTAAAAAATTTCCTCAGAGCATATGCTACACTCAACAACCACTAGACCTAGTGGCATTGCTTAGCTTCAGCCTTATCTATCTGTACAAAAAAGAGAAAAACACAGATTTAAGCAGGTTGAGGGGGGTTTGAGGTTTACCTCTTTGCAGCTTTAAATACATGCTTATAGTTAATACATTTCGAGCTCTGTAAAGTCATTACCCAAATGTGGAACCAGACGCATTCAAACAGTTTGACACCTGAGATATCCAATCCAGTCCTAAAGTCCTCAGCCTAAGAGATTTCCCACAAGACTGAGGGGCCAATTTCAAAGAAGCTGTCAGCATCAAGAGAAATTGTGAGAAAAATTGGAGAAAAACCTCCAAGTGCTGCTGCTGGGATTGGTTCCTAACCCAGGAACTCTCAGGCCCCAGGCTTCACCTGCTTCACCCTTTTGTGCCCTGCAGTGGTGGCAGTCTTGGCCTGTGATGGCACAGTTATTTTCAAGTCTGACTTCAAAACAAGTATTAGAGGGCATAAAATTCTACAAAATTAAGCTTATTATTTCCATAAATTGCCCTCATGCCAAAAACTTGCCAGGCCTCTTCAACCCTTTGCTTTCTTTTCTTTTACTGATGATGAGGTAGTTTTCTGTACTTACAAACATAAAACAAATTAAAACGTCCTCATTTTCATACTGACTTTCACTACCTTTTTTTTGCATTCTCACATGCCTGTTACCCCAATTTAAAAACAAAAATAGTATTTCATTTACAAAAACCCCAAATGCAATGCTTTTTTATATATCAGGCGCTGCTTATTAAATATAAGAAAAAGAATAACTTTTTTCAAAACAGATTCACACATTTGCACCTTAGAAGCAGTGTAGCCTGCTCCCCAAAATTAAAGCATTAATTTGCAAAGAACACAGGTAGCTACACATTTCTATAACTGGGACTTAAACTAGGAGAACCTGATATCTACACTAATGTCTGCTAGCATGTTTTTTAAAAAGTCTTCTGTGCCAGTGGTGGTAGCCTAGGTGTTTACAGGTATTGTATGTCTATACCATAATAAGCTTTACTATATGTAGGTATATATGTTTATTCATTTACTTTCATCTAGATGGCCCATCTAAATCAATCAAGTCAAAAAATACATATGGAAAATTTACACATCAGCTGTAAGTGCATTTTGAACTTCCCCACTTAGGATTGCCTTTGCAATAACAAATATTGTACACTGAGCTGCTGTTGTGCAGAGATGATCTGAGATAACTGAACCATTTTGTCAAAAAATATACAGAATTTAAGAGTCAACTTAAAAATACCTAAGTATTGAAACAGGCAGGTAACATTAGTTTCTTTGACTCCTCCTCCCCAATCATCCCATAATAACAGCTGTAATGAAATTTTACCAATTCCTTCAAACTAACACTACATCAGAAGTATTTTAATACGTATAAAAAAATCAAAAATCCAAATAAATATTGCCAAATCAAACACCATAGTTTTGATGAATTCTCTGAATGGATGAGAGCTGGTACCAAAAAGAAACTCTGAGTTGTACACAAAAAACATTTTTTCCCTCATTTTTATAGGGACCGAAAAAACTCAACTGGTTTCTTTGACTTCCTGCCCCAGCTGCAGAAGAGGCACTCAACACTCTGCTCCCAGCAGGTAAAAAGGCATTTGGTCATTCAAAGGACTATTTTTTATCCTAAGTGCCAGTGCAGACAGACCAAACAAATCTAACTAAATATACATTAGACAAGCACAGAGACTGCAGAAGTGGAAGACCATTTCTTACAACACTGCTCCATCACCCCAGGTTATAATGCAATAATCAGCAAAAAAGCAGCTTTTGTAATCACAGTTTTGGGCATCCCAGTGCCATTTTTTGCTTTCAATATTAGAATGAGAGGAGGGACCTCAGCCAATTTTTTTTTTTTAATTATCTGGATCTTAATGAAGTTTATGTCTCTGCTTGCTGTTAAATTACACAGATTAGTAACACATGAGTAAAATAAATACAATCCTTCACATGATTATATTTTAAATTACCACATCTGAGAGGGAAAGCACAAACAACATGCACTTGGCATGTATGGAACATTTGCTGCCCAGGTTTGAAGGCAGGACTTCTGTTCAAAAGCCTTCACCTCTTCAGCCAAAGAAATAATTTATTCAGCTGGCTGCCATTACAAACTTCTCAATGGGAGAAAGCACCTTCTAATACTGTACAAATACAGTGGCAATGAAATACAAGAACAAAGAATTACCTGGACTTACTGTTCAGCAAATGCTTCTGAACCTGTGGCCCCAGCCAACACTGCAGAGATGCACAGAAACCAAGGATGCAAAGGTATGCACATGCACAGACTGCAACCCTCCTCCTTTCACCCTGACAGAGTCTGCCAACCAGGTATCTTAAAGGATTATATATATATTGCAGCTCCAACCACAAGTTTATCAAATGCCCATGAATGTGACTGATCTGTGCAGTTGTGGGGAAAAGGACGTTTCATGTCACCTCATCTGGAGTATATCCCGTCCATCTCAGATCAGACACCAGTCTGCAGCTGCGTACACTTAGAATGTGCTTCTATCAGGTGCTTAATATATATCCAAATCCTACTGCTAACATCATTTTAGTTGTTAATCAATCAAGCCTAAATGTTCCCAAGTTCAAAACCAGCAGCTGCTGTGGGTTGACACAGACCCAGCAACGAGCAGTTTGTTTAGGATTACACACCCGATTCACCTCCACATCTAAGGATCCTCCTGGTGCTATGCAGCAAGGGTCTCAGCACCATCCTTCTCCACCAATTAATTAGCTCATCAAAAGAAGACAGCTCAGGGGACATGGGATTGAAAATCTACCATCAACATAAACTACTTTCTCTAGCAATCACTGGTGGAGACAATAAATGGCCTTGCCAAAGCACAGTGTGTATCCCAATTCTACTTGAATACATTACACTCCAAATAGGAATGAGTAGCAGATCATTTGATTAGCTTGATCTAGATGGGGCAACACTGTATACAACCCCACAACCTACAACCCACACCACAGACTTGGACAGCCTCAAAAACAGGGGTTTTTTGAAAGATAGCTGTTTTGATTCTACTTCCCTTAATAACATAGTATCAGCATTCCTTAGTCTTTAAATAAAGCACTGGTTTGATACATTATGTGCTTGAAAGACACTCAACACCACAATCACAAGAACACCTTTTTCAAAGACACTTTTCATAAAGCAATACCGGCTCCATTTTGCTCAATCCTTGCAAGCAATTTAGAGGCAATTGCTTTGGACAGCAGAACAGCAACCTCTGGCATGACTCCCACCAGCTGCCTCCATTCACATGTAAACCACAAAGGTTGGAGGATATTTTTCCTCACAGACTTGTCCATGAATGGTATGACATGATTCAGAAAGGAAAAACCCAAAGAGACATGCTATTAAAAGCCTCTCTGCACATTCCCAACTAATAACTCAGTTTCCAAGTCTTTCCCTGTGTTCTCCATCATTTCCCTCTCCTGATTCTCTTACTCTGGTAACATTGCCAGGCTAGGCTAGACACTGAGGTTTTTTTATTCCTCTTACTCTGCTTTCTGTCTTCTGTGCTGGAAGGGAGGCTTTGTCCTATTTGTTTTCCAACATGCTGAGCACAGCTATAGGAGAATCTGCTTATTGCCTCGAAGTATTGCTCACTGATGGATGAAATAAATAATAGTGTCTTGCTCCTTCTCTTTCCCACACTTTATTCCTTAGCAATGCAAAACAGAGTCTTTACATCAAAAAACAAAGCATTTCTTCTTTTTAGAGGGGTCTCAGTAATGCTACAAAACTGAAGGAAGTGACAGTAATTATCGTCAATCTTAGATTTTCTCTGCCATCCTCCTGCCACATAGAGTTTATTTGTACAGTCTGCAGAACTACTTTGGCAAAGGTTTTACTTTCTGAGCATGCAGAGTTCACTTCAGATGGCTGACATTCCTCAGAAGAGCCAGGGAAGAAAGAAAAAGAAACATCTTGGGACTTTCCACTTCCTCTCAGCAAGACCCTGTCCCAAACCTCCCACCCTCAAAAATATGTAACCGCTATATTCTGCATACTTTCCAGTGAGAGAAAAGTGCTTCAATCTGCCTTCCCAGTTTAAAAAAATGGGCATTTCTGCTTAAAGGGGAAGAAGGAGCAAGAGCAAGACAATTTTTTTTTTCAAAAAACATTTAAAGTATCACTTTTGAAAGCTCTATTTTGTAATTATTTAGTTCCTTTCCACTACTTGCTTTTGACATACAAATACAAATCCTATTGATGAAAGTGAAACACAAAATTATATCCCTCTGTATGAAGCACTTTAAGCTAAAAAGACTTCAGAAAACCAAATTAACTACCTCCCCTCATCAGATCTACCAGAGACAAGCCCTCAGGACCACAACTAGCAGGAAAATACACTGGTGAAGTGGCATATTCTTACTCTCTTTTGCTTGAATCTCATGCCCCAAAATATAATGAAAGCAATTTCAATTTATATTGACAAAATTACCTTCTAAGAAAACAAAGACAGCATTGATGATCAAACTGCTGATAGAATTTATAGTATGTTCCTATACTAATTTACCCACAATAAGTTATTAAACTACTTCCTCACATCACATTTTGAAAACTAATGAACTTTTCCAGGTATTTGACTAAGAAGACCTTTTACTCTAATACTGGACACTGAAACTGCCTGCAAGCCACCAACACATGTGCCCCTCTCAACTTTTGTTTTGATCTTGAAAAGGATCAGATGTTCCTGCCCTATTAGAAAATTCCACAAGGGTTCAGATTTAATTTCTGAGGGGCAAGACATCTTTTTTCCCCCCAGTATCCTTATGCACCCCAACATTAATTCATTCAGATACCTTCTCACACCTGTACTATCTATACACTGCTGAATAAAGATGCCAACAAAGCTGCAGAAACAACCCTGCTACAATGGCTAACGTTAACACATAGATTTCTGATTATTCATGCAAGTTTTGAAATTTGTTTAAATTCCCTTCTGGGCAAAGGTTCTTCAAATACAGTCAACATTTCTTTCTCATTAATTAATGGGAGATATTTTTCACTTCAATATTATTTGAATAGTAAATGTTGAAATGCATGTGAAATGAATTGCCTTACAAAGACACAGAAATTCCTGCTCTTCTTCCTAGAGCACTGAATAGAAATTTGCTCTTGTCAACTGCAGCTCCCAAATGAGATGGCTCACAACATTGAAATAACTGAAGTAGTAAATCACTGTAGTAGATGGAGTGCTGACATTGTTATGCCACATTCAGAGCTTAAAAACCCAGTTCCTAGATCAAGTGACATTTTTGAAGTAATCACTTTTAATCACTTTTCAATATCATTTTTTCTGTGTACACTTACAGAACCCTTCCTACCTTCCTCTGCTTTTCCCACTTTTTACCTTGGGGATGATAAAATTCTGATTCACTTCATCTGAAAGCCTTATTTTCAAGAAACAGATGATATTTCAGTAGACTACATCAGATTTGGTTCTGTTTGAATTACTTCATCTTCTTGTATTTCAGTTAATTGTCCGAAGAGCACGCAGTCCACCTTTCCAAATGTCTCTCCAAGTTTCTGTTTGCCAGTATGCTCATGTTTTCTAGTTGACCCCTCTAACCCAGCTTGTAGATCCTGATCCTTCAACTGGTATCTGACACCATCTGTGGCCTTCCCCATTCTCTCCCCAGCATTGCCCCTGATAAAAGATGGAGTGTACTGTACCCACTTCCAATTGTCCTTTCCTTTCCTTTCTCCTTTCCTTTCCATCTCTGACAGATGTTTTTAAACAATATACTCTCATTTCCCCTTTACAGCATTTTCCATATCAGTGGCTGTGTGCATGTTCTTTAGCCAGTCTCTGTTGAATGCAAGTCATTCAGCACATTAGAATCTGCTGAGAAAACAGGCAGATATGAGAGTAAGACATGAGATGCCTTTATGCCAAAAGGCATGAATGGATCAACTGTTTCTTTTTTGATCTGTAAACAACTACAGAGGTCCTGGACAATGTGTCTTTGCTAGACAAATGAAAGAAAACTAGGATGCTGTTCCTGACGGTTTCAGTGTTCTGAGACCTTCCCTCCAAACTACCCTCTCCCAGCAAGAAAATCCCACAAAGATGTAGAGTAAAATACCACATACCACCCACGCTAACAAAACCAGATAAACAAAGATAAGATCCAACAAACTTCCAAGTCACATCATGAAACACAATCTAGAGGTGTGATGAGGATTTAAAAATTCATACACACATCTGTCATGACATCAGTATACTCCTTTCCTTTTAAGTTTAATATAAAATGTATTAAGAAACAGCAGTTATTATCAGAAGTTTTCCACCTTAATGCCATTTGGTATCATTATTCACTTAACAGTAACAGTAGAAAACATTCCTTTCATCAAAGCCAGCTGTTCTGGGAAACATTGTGCCCTTAGAGCCATCAGAGCAGGAGCCCCAGCCTCCAGAGTACTGCAAAGCCAAGGTTAATGCCCTTCCAAAGCATTTAAGTTCTGCTGTTTGTAGCAACCTAAACTGAACAACAAGGTAACGTGTGCTGCCCCTGGCTGCCTGGAGTTAATTTTCTTCACAGGAGCCCATCTGTGGTGTTTTTATTTATGTCCAAAGCAGTACAAGTAACACAGCAGTGTTTCTGCTGCTGCTTGCACAGACTCAAGCCCTTCTGTGCCTCTCACACTGTCCCCATTACGTACATGTAAAGGTTGGCCAGAGCTTTGGGTGGGCAAGGACACAGCCAGGACAGCCAACCCCAAGTGACCAAAGAGACACTCTGTGACACATAACGTGATGAGCAGCCATAAAAACTGGGGGTTTGAACTTTCCAAGATAGCTGCTGCTCAGAGACTGGTTGGGACCACTCTACCTGTGGGAGGTGGTGAGTGGTTGCCTTTATATCACTTGTAAGGGTTTTCTTCCCTTCACTTATTAAATAGTCCTTAGCTCACAAGGTTTTCTTGCTTTTACTCTTCCAATTCTTATCCCACTGCAAGGAGCAGGAAGCTGGGAGGGAGGGGTTGGTAGGTGCTTAGTTACTGTCTGGGTTAAACTCACCACAAGCTCTTGACTAAAAGGTTCTAATGTAAATACTTTCGAAATGTGAAGTGCTGCTTAAAATATGTGTTACAGACTTAAAACACTCATCACTTGATGAAATGAAATGGCAGAAGTATCATATTCTCAAACTCTATATATGAAAACAAAGTATTTAATACAACTGCAAGATCACGTGGGCATACTTAAGAATAAAAAGAGATTCTGTATTATAAAGTACTTTCAGAATCCCATCTTGTAGGGTTCAGAACTCTGGATTACCAAGAAACATCACTGTAAATGGACACTGTTGTGCAGACCACCTTTAGGAAGTGCTGCAGGTACTTTAGATTTTAGTAATTAAACAACTAGGGACAAAACACAGCAAGTCTAGTATTTCTTCCCAATAATACTGTAACTACAGTTGCTGTTCCAGTGTTATGCAAATATGGGCTACAACTGTAAGTTAGAACTTTTCTGTGGAAAGAGGCTGCATGCCAACAGAAGTGTACATACTATTCTTTTTTTATTTTACCTTTATTTTTGGAAGGGAAAAAATGTCCTTATAAAGGAGAGAATATTGGCTAGTATTTTGGGATTCTGTATTTCTTTAAATTCAGAGCAGAACTACAACCCCTTCAGCCTCCCTTGTTTTCTAGGTATTTTCTATAAGATTATTTTCTAAAATATTCAAATGGGAGACTAGACAAAACGACCTACTGAGAGTTCTTCCAACTTAAGTATTTTCATTCAGATGAACTTTTTGTATGCCACTTTTCTACACAGAGGTGTTCTACTGCATACTTATGAACTCCAGGGAAAGGCTGAAGTTTAATGGCAAGGCTGTCAGATCCCAAACAACAGAAGTGCAAACTGCACCACCACTGCAAAAACTCTACAGAGTGAAAATAAAGAAACCAATGTTCTCATCTGAAAAAAAAAAAAGCTAATTTGACACAAGCGACACTCTGAAGCACAAGCACCAACATAACAAAAGAGGAAATGAAACTGATTTCATAAAAATAGACATACAAAGCAGAAAAACAAAGCTGGCACATACAATAGCCTGTGGTATATTACTATGAGAGCTACAAGCATGATAACTTGTACACAAAAGATTTTGAAATACAGATGATGATAAGCACAACTTTAAAAAAATACATCAAAAGTTATACATAATCTTTATTAAATATAAAGCATTATCATGTATCAAGTCAAGAAATTTTCCACTTTTTTGCAGAAGCATAATGGTTTCTGGAAAGATGCCATTAAGAAAGGATTTTTCAGAACCAAAATTGGACCTAGCTGTCAACTCATCTCTGTAAAAGAGAATATTATCTGGTGATCACAAAACACAGCTGGGCTGCGTGATACACATGCTGAAACACTATCAGCTCATCTAGAGTGGGCTGGACCTTCTCTAAGAAGAGGAGAGATGGCCTTTCATCCTGTCACAGACAAAAAAGGGATCTGAAATCTCAGTACTTTAAAGAATAGATAAAATGCTTATTGGCCAGCTCAAAAAGTAAGGCATACTACACTTCTACAGTAAAGGAGCTTTTACTCACAACTCTTCCTTGATGTTAAACAGAAGAGCACATGCACATATACACAAGAAAAATGCCCACAGAGATATCCAAACTTGCAGGAAACAGAATACAAACAAATTAAAGCATCAAGTCCCTATGGTCCCATTTGGAAACACTGCACAGGAAATCCAAGTCGTAAGGTGAAACTACTCTGACTAGGAATGCAAATAGAAACTAAATAGAAAACAGTTTAGTTTTAAGTAATTTTAAAATATTTAAGAATTCAAGAAGGTAGAAAGAAGACAACTTCATAATAAAACACTTGCTTTTCATTAGCATTTTTGTGAAGTTTGTAAAATCTCTAGTGAATGTGTTGCCTGAATATGAAGTCACATTTTGAATACTGTGTAAGTAATAAGACATCTTCCCCTCTCTAGAAAACACGCAGATCCTTCACTACAGTCCAGTTTTCCTTCAGTGTTCTTCTCTTTACTCTCTCCAGGCTATTCTACAATGGATTTGTCAGCAGCTCCAACTCTCTTCTAAGAGACAACTCATTTCTGCAAAAAGAATTATTTTCCTGTCTTTATTTATGCCAGCCATTTGAGTAAGATAAATCAGAAATGGTAAAAGATGAACCAATACAAAACACCTGGAGTTTTGCCAGCAAAAGTAGCACTGTTTAACATAATTACCCCTAAGAAATGTTTCCATGTCACTGTGATTTTTATGTGCCCCTAGCTCCAAACATAAAAATGCCAATATTGGATGAAACCACTCAGCCAGTACGCTTTCTCTGGCTCTCAATAGATAAGCTCTGTGGTTTCTGTTGAGGGAGTGCACATACCCCTCCAGTGAGAGTCACCTCCAGATGTTTTCCATTTGTCCCCTCCTCCAACATGTGCTCTGTCGCTCCCAGACACACTTCACTGTCCCACATCTTGGGGAAAAACTCACCACCACCCCAAGCCCTGCCAAGGCTTTTACCAGTCCTGAAGCACCTTTACTGCAGGAAGGCAGAGACAGCAACATGAGGAAATGTGGTCAGCTCAGCAGAGCTCTCCACAGAAAACTTCTCTCTGTCTGCCTAATTCTTTTTTCACTCAACTTGTCCACATCACACATAGTTTTGCATATCTGTCATAATTCTCCTTGGTGGTCTTTTCCAGGCTTAACAATCCTACTCTATTTGCTTTCTCCTTACAACACAGCTGTCCCCTAACTGCCCTACTTGGGTTGTCCATTTCCAGCAAAGCCTTTCCAAGGACTCCAGAGGGCACCTTGATAGATTACCAAAGAGAGAGCAAAGAAAGCAGTGACACTTTATGTAAAGGCATGCAAAGGAAGAAACATCCTTGACTCCCTCTGCTATCTCCTCCCCAGGTCCTTCAAAGCATCAAGTTAAAATCAGAGAACGAGCAGGGCAGCATGTCTATCATCCAGAAGAGCTGAGAACACACTAGCAACATAGCTGCTAGCTTCCTTTCCCAAATCCCTCTGGTTAGCATGAGTGAAATCATTTATATCAAGTAAAGATGGTAAAGTTTATACACAATACATGTAACAAATAAAGACAGGATTCAATGAGCAAGTAAGGACCCAACCTGCCTAACATGAATATCCGTAGTTTGAATATATTGTGTTAGAGACAGAAATTATTTTATTCTCTACTTGCATTCATGTTTGGATACAACTGCTTTGTATAGCCTTAGAATAAATACCAAATGTCCTCTTATACTTGCAAGCAGATTTGTGTTTATTACCTTAAAAATTGAAAGTCATTATGAATATTTTTAATATTCTTTGCTACTTCTTGAACATACACTTCCTTAAAACCAGCCATTTTTTTAAAGTTATATATAATCAAAGATAAATGCAGTGTAAGTTGGAAAACTCATTTTATTAGAAGAAGCCTAAAGAAGAGTTCATCTGTTTACATTAAAGCATAACATAACAGGACTTAGTAGTGGGGGAGAAAAATGATGGGGGGAAGATACCTATGCATGCATCAAAGCTGAACTTTAATAACATAAAATAAGTATCAGGCTGAAGCAGCATTAAATAGAGACTTCATAAAGAAAACTTAAATATGGAAGAATTTTAATTTTCTCTCCCAAGTTTTTTGTAACACACTTTTTTTCTTCCAAAAGAACTCAACTAAACCTGAAAGACCAGTTTATATACCTGCTGCAGCTGCAAGGGACAAAAAAAATTTATGACATGATTTGTACATTGTCATGTTAATCACTTCTGCACTTCTTGTCAGCAATCAGTCATGGCTGTTAACATTTACATGAGCAATAACCATTGTTTTCAACAAGAAAAATTACTACCTTGTGCCCATTTTTCTTATTAAGTATCATTTTACAAATTAAGGCTTTGATTCTATGAGTACGCACATTTTTGACAAGTTCATGTATTTCCCTGCAAGCCAGTGAGGCTCTCAGCATGCAAAGCACAGAGCACACCATGCTTGGCAAAAGCTTTACTAAGCATTTAGGAATCAAATACTAAAATCTACTTCAGTGACTAATAATATGAATCCAACTGAGAAATGCATGGTAACCTGCTTATTAAAAGGTACCTAAAACACTGACCCCCACCTAGATTACCAGAACAGGGGGTTTTTGGAATGTGTTTTTGTGATCAAGTTCAAGAGATTTATCAGTCTATCTGGAAAGGGAGGAAAATAACAGACACAGCAGAAGATTAAAAAGGGATAACAGAAAACATAGGGAAAGATGAATTTGAGGAGTCTTAGTATTTAGGCCCAGCCCATATCTTCCTAAGTAATAAAAACCAAAGCAGTAATCAATAATCATTTTCAAATCCAGCGTAAACAACAGGTTTATAGCTCACATTAATTCTAGAGAGAGCTTTATGATGTTTTTAGTGGCACAGGACATTAATTAGAAATGTCAAAATCCACCTCAGCATTGGTGCTTTGTTTTCCATTTGTCTCAGTTGTTAACTTTGACCATTAAGACAAAAAAACCCAAAACCAAACAAACAGAAAAAAAAAATCAGCTTTAATGACCACAATTCACTAACCCACAGCTGATTTTTCAGGATAAGTTTTGGGATTAATTTTTTAGTATTTTACACACTAATTAACTAGTTTGGGAGGAAAACCTCTCCAGGGGACCATTAATTAATTACAGACATATTGTTTATTAATGCATATTTTTCTTTTCCAAACTGTGCAGCAACAGTGAACATAATTTACTCCCTTCTCTTAAAAACTTAAATTACTAACAAATCTGTTTTACTTCACTCTTAATTATAGCCCAGTTTTAAAGCATCCCCCACCCTGATCAAGCAGGACCCTAAGGGTACCATTTTATAGCACAATGAGCACAATCTTTTGAACTACTCTACTGAAGAAGTTTGGTGCTCAGGACAGAGCTTCATGAACCAGTTTGCAAGACGCATGTCATCCTGCTATTACCAAATGACAGCAATTCCAAAAACGCAAGCCATTATGAGGCAATTGACCTCTTAAAGGGTAAACTGAAAAAAAGAAAGGAGTAAAATAGTAAAATACGTGATCATGCACCAGTCTAGGCAGAAAAATGAAATAAAGGTTTGCCATTCTTTCAAAAGTAGAGGTCATTCAGCTCTGCTTTGTTGATGTTAACAGCAGCTTTACGCACAAGCAAAGAACTGACAGGTCCAACACATCCTTTTCAAATTAAGAATACAACCCCATTATCATCAACTCACAGACCCTTTCCTAGAAATCAAGCATTAGACCTCAAAGTGTTAAAGTCAAAATTACAACCAGGAGCCCTGTTGACAGCCAGTGCAATGAAATGAGTAATTCTGGCTAGACTCTGCTTCCCCAGCTTTTTTTTCCACAGGATATTTCTTAATGCTAATGCCAATTCCAGAACTGGAAACATTTCAGGAACAAGTCTATAAGCAGAGCAATTCACCATAAGAAGCACTTATGAAGGCCACACTTCAGATCAAGAATTGAGAGGTTTCAACTAGACCGCATCTGCTCCACACAACTCCATATAAAGTTAGAAACATGAGCAAGAAGTAAATGTGAAAACCAAGACAAAAAATTGCACACAGCAGCAGTGAGATGGGATTCTCCCCCTTCCCCTAGGTTACTGGGGAAAGAACTACATGTTAAAAAAAGTATCTCCCGTCCCACCCTACTGCCTAGACCCACTACTAGCCAGAAAAAAGTTCTTCACTTTTCTCTAATGCTGTCCCTCTCCAGCCTTCTCAGTGTCCTCTACAAAGGGAATACTCAAGACATGGTGCAGAATTCCCTTTATTTGACAAAGCTTATTTTTGCTCTGATGCTTTTGGCAGGTAATGTCTTCTCTTTCTAGATAAATCAATCTGGAGCCTCAAAATGACTGCACATTGCTACGAAGGGATAATTCCAGGCAAAAGATACTTTATTTCTGCCAGAAGCATGTGGGTTTTTTAAAGGTTCATAAATACAGGTGATTTCCCTGTATAGGTTATTCCCTCAGAGCCTCTTGTTTTTGAAACTAACCTCATGGAAGACCAGGCAGAAGAGAAGCTTAAATACACATATTATGCATGTTAATAAAAACAAACAACACAAGAGCCCCTTTTTTGTAATTCCTCATGGAAACAGTTGATAAGAGGTAAAGCCAAAGGCTGCTGTAAGAGAAAAAAAAATCAAATCTCATCAATAAACTCTGTGTTGCTTGCTCTGGAGTATCCAGTGCTGGGATTTGGGGAGGGAAAGAAACAGGACTTTTCCAGGGGTGCCTTGGCAGATGAACAGTGGATAGGAATGAGTTTCTAAAGGTAAACATTTTATTACAGATGTTTCTAGAGAATCTTCACAATTATATTTTTTCTAAGCTTTTATAAACAAGCAGTTTGAAACAGTATCTCTTACAGTCTTTATAGTACTTGGACCTCAATTATTTGCAATGTACCATATGGAATCACAGATGAAGCAAATCACTTCCCCTTACAGAAACAATTAGAATATTACAGGTGATCACATATGACAAAACTAACAATAAATCATCTGCAGGCATGTGACACAAGCAATGCAAAAAACTTCAAAGAATGCAGAAAAAAAGCAGCCTATGAAAAGTTCATGAGTCACAGAATGGAGGAGATTGGAAGGCTCTTCTGCAGGTCATCTGGTCCAATCCATCTGCTCAAGCAGGGACACCTAAATCACAGTGCACAGGATGGGCAGGTTGTCCAGATGGCTTCTCCACAGATGGTGACTCCACAGCCTGAATGGGAAACTTCTCTTTCTGCTAGGTCACTCTCACAGTAAAAATGTGTTTCCTGATGTTCAGAGGTTTTCAGTTTCTGTCTCAGTTTATGCCCACTGTCTGTGGTCCTGTCACATGGCACCACTGAGAAGAACCCGACTTTGTCTTATGTACATCCTCCCTTCAGGCATTGGTAAGATTCTCCACTGCACCTTCTCTTCTCCAGGCTGAACAGTCCCAGTTCTCTGTCATTCCTCACAGAGCAGATGCTCCAACCCCTTAATCACTTTAGAGGCTTTTCTTTGTGTCTCTCTCGCACTGAGGAACCCAAGAACTATCTGTATGGCAGGTGTGGCCTCAGCAGTGCTGAGCGGAAGGGGGGGAATCACCTCCCCTTTACCTATTGGCAACATTCCTCACTCTCCCAGGACACCAGCACCCACCTTGGCAGTAAGGGCACATTGCAAGCTCACATTCAACTTCAATGTCCACCAGGACCCCCAGGTTCTTCTCTGCAAAGCTGGTCAGTTCCCAACACAATAGGTTTTAATAAACAGTGTGGTCTGAACCTGGAGACTGAGTGTCTCTTTTAACTCCAGGCAAAACTCCATCTTGTACCCAGTGGCCATGGTGGGTGACACGGGGTTTATTCTGGATGTTGATGTCTCTCAGAGTGGTTCATACCATTAGTGACACACCATAAGTGCAATTTACATGGTCCTGAGGCAAAATGGTGAGGTTGTGAGTGATGACAGTCTAATCTAATTTCTTCCTGATTAATTATCTATTTGAAAACTTGAAGAAGGCTAAGAAGCAAACTCAGATTATAACTAATATATTCTAACTGAGTATCTCCTATTCCATCTATATTCTTTGGCACAAGGAAAAAGAATTACATTTTCCATTTTTTGCCTTCCTCTCCAAGAGGCCTTCTCTCTGATTTTTCCACAAGCAATAGAAACTGAACAAGGAAGATAGCCATGGATTTCTTCCAAATCTTAACAATAAAATAAACCCAATTCACAGAGGCTTCCAAGATCAGGATCCACTCACAGTAGAATATCTGCTCCAAAGTCTTGCATCACCACTGAAGCCCAGCAGCCTCTTGAAATCACCTCCTCAGCAGTGAGTATCAAATACACTCATGAGCTCTGCTAGGTCCCAGGGGAGTAGGTTCACACTGGTGTCCTCTCTGAAACTTAACTGACAATACCAAAATGAAACATCACTTTGACTGTAAAAGTCTACATCATTTCTGCCCCACCTGTGGATGAATGAAATAATTAGTGTTGGGAATAAACCCACCAAAGCATCTCAGTTAGAACAGTGTTGAAAGTAATGCACAAGACAGAATTAAGAAAAGAATTCTTGTGTTCCATGACAGTATTTGTTCAAATATGATAGAATTTTCTTTCATAACCTTTTTTTTTTTACTTTTGAAGAAACATTTTATTGAACATCATAGCTTTGTGTTGTTGAGTATCATCACAAACATAGTTTGAGCCCATTGACTCATGTCCATATAAAATGCATGACAGCATTCTCTCCACACCACTGAAAAAACCATGTTCTTAAGATATAAAAAAATATATGCAATCTAACTCATAACTGCTTAGTTATTGCAAACTTACTTTCAAAGATAAAAATGCCATTTTCTTACCGATTTGAACAGAAAAAGTCCTGAGGTGCTGCAGCATATCTTTTTGAAGGGGAAGCAAATTAGGCATTTCCCTTCATCTTCTCTGAGTTTCTGTCATGATTTGATGATGGCCAGATAAATCACACTTAACTGAGCCATACCAGAGTAACAACTAACTAAATAAGTGAAAAAAAAAAAACAACCACTCAAGTATTTCTCCAGATGCTGTTCTCTAGTTTCTGGAATTCTGTGCATCTCCAAGGTCATCAGGAGATGCCTCTAACAAACATCCTGTTTGCATCTGGTTCCTCTCTGTGCATGAAGAGCTAAAATAAATCATCACTGCTTTTTTCTTTCTTTTTTTAAACAAAGAAACTTTTTTTCCCTCCAAACCAAGCACACCTGCAGTCATGAGAGACTTCCCACATCTGAACGACAGGACATGGTAAGAATGATAATGAATTTGACAAATGGAACTGGCATCGTCCTTCACATAGATAAGCTAAAAAACCCTTTTTCTGAGCAAGCATGGATTGCTGTTTTAACTGTAAAACTGCACCAGTAATTGGCATCGACAAAGGAGAGCAGGTTGGAGATCATTTAATAAATCTGTCTGTTTAGAAGGCCAATAAATAAATGAAAGCTACCAACCCACACTTTGTGTGGCTTCTGCCAGGGTCTGCCAGCGCCAGCAGCCTCCAGCAGCCCGCAGGTGCTCCCTCCTCTCCCTGCCCACTCCACTCAGGGCAGCAGCTCCCACCCTGGCTGTGCTTCCCTGCACCTGACTCAACAGCTGGCAAGGGCTTCAGAACATCCTTGTCACCACGGACAAGGTGACAACACCAGAACAGGACAAACAGCATAAAGGCTTACAGTGAATGCAGATAACTATACTGAGACTAAGCTATAAATGAAAAGAGGCACAAACAGGAAAGAAAAAAGAGGAAATCAAAGAAGCATGTCTGTGCCTAAGAGCTAACCAACAGCTATGGGCACTGCATTTGAACTGTGATGCAGCTTTTCTCACCATACTGGCTGAAAGGAAATAACCAAAATTAAACCAGAAATTGTTATAGTAAGAAGACCACCAATTACAAAAGATCAAGAAAAGGATGGATATATTGGTCCCATGGGCGGTTGGGATAGATGTCTGCATAGGTAGTTTTCAAAAAAAAAGAAAAAAAAAAACTCAAACTTAATAGAACTTCCAAAAAAAAAGTAACAAGCAAAGATCTTGTTTCTCTCTCAGAAAGCAACAATAACTGTTAATGGAGAGGTAAAGATTAAAAAAATTAACGATTAAGCTCTCTACAAATATCAACATGCTTTCCTTCTAACAGAACAGAAAGGAAAAATTCTTCATCTGAGACAGTATTTAAAAAAAATAAGCCAAAATATGCATCCTCTGCACTACTTCCTACAACATACTTGGGATAATGAAGTCTTCCAGATCTCAAAAAAAAAAAAATGGTGCTGAGTGTGATTATGTACAATAATATTGCACTGGCAACAAGAAGTTTACCCTCCCTAAAAGAAAGAGGAAGATTCCTCAAACACATACACATGGAAGAACACCTTTTTGTACACCTGAGCTATCAAAGAAGTTGATGTACAAAGAAAAGCCCTGCTGAGGACATGGCAATAAGAAAAATATTGTAAGCCACTGGATTTCCTGGGTTGGCACACCAGTGAACACCTTCCAAAGCTAGTACTGTTTTTATTTTTCAGCACTGAAGAAGGTGAAAATTGAACATCTGGATTCTACCAAAAAACTTAATTCAAGTGAAGGAATAACCTCAGAGGGCCCCAAACACAATCAGTTCCAGTTGTTACTGGTTATAATGCATTATGTGCTCTCTCAGCAGTCCTGCTTCCATCATTTATCATTATGTTTTCATTGGAATTCACACTTATTTTTACTTATTAAATTACTGTCAATTACTGTCAATATTTTATATTTAAATAACCTGTAATATTCAAGTTTGAATTTTTAAACCTGACAAGGAGAATTTCCGTACCTGAAACAAACATAAGAAGTACTAGCAGGACTCTGATTCAACTGGCATAGAAGTAGAAAAGTTTGCTGGAAAGGGAAAAAGATAAATTCCACAATATACAGAAAAGGAGGTGTAAGGCAATAACAATTCGTTTAAGCCCTAATATCATCAAAATGACATTGTTTTGTGTACATAAAATCCATTTTGTTTGAATAAGCCTGTAATCTCCTTTTTCTCATCCCTTCCAAATAATTGACAAGAGATGTCAATTGACACAGAACTTTGATTATTGTGGATGGAATCCTGCAAATATATGGTTGTCAGCAGTATTGTGACACACAGCAGATGAGGCAGCACACATGCAGAATCTCTCAGGAAAGCTAAAATGCAGACAGAGATAATTTTCATTTCGATCCTTTCATGAGAAGAAGATTTAGGTATAGTCTTATGTCTGTTCATAGTGTGGCTTGGAAGAAAAAAAGAACAAAAGCAATAATGTCTAAGTACAAAGCAGATGGAAGAGACAGACCTATCAAGGAAGTGACATGATTATTTCTTGCCTCACAATCAGGAGATTTCCCACAAGGCCAAGAACAAGAAGATATGGAGCCCATATATAGCATGTTGTGCTTTTTTATTCCATTTAACCTATCAATACATGACTTTATCCCGTGTGTCCCAAGAATATAAACAGCAGGACTTATATGTAAGCATACTTCATCAAAATAATAATAGCTTATATTCAGCCTCCACATTCCTGGAATGCATACACCCTCTCACCTGATGAGCAGAAACATCCCAAAATACACATGCACATGAGAGAAGTAGGCCTGGAAATCCATCCTCATTTTACAGTGTTTCTCTGATAGCTAAAACACTTGCCTGCAGATCACAACAGAGCCATATATGTCAGCATTTTGGCCAAATCCTCACCAGTCACTGCTGCAGACATGGATTCAGACCAAGTTCTGCTCCTTTGCTCCATCCATTTTCAAAGAAAAGTTAAGCAATGGACACAGGCATATTAACTAGTCATATGAACCCTTCTTCTATCCAGTTTCTACAGAAGAAAAGGCAGAGAAACGGGAGAGTAAGCAGGTCCACATTCAACTTAAACACTTTTCTTATGTCATGAAAATACTACACACTTTCAAGAAGGTAGTAAGATGCACTCTCACCAAACACACCAGGTAGAAGAACACACAAATGAACATACTGATGGCTGGGGCAAAAATTCAAACCACTGCCACTCAACAGATGTATAGGATGCACCAAGATGAAAGTTCTTCCTCAGCTACAAAAGAGCTTTAATCTTAAACTTTCATCTCCTAAAGGTCAGGTCTATCCCCCAACATTAAGAACAATTCCTGTACCGAATGGGTAGAGTCACTGCCAAGTAAATCTCAAAACCTTCCACATGCTCTCAGGTTTTGCTTCAAAGCCTTGAAATTGACAAAACCAAGCAGCTATTTCATAGTCAGTATTTCTTGGTGGCTTTCCTGCCATTTCTCAATTACTTACCAGCTTGCACTGGGGTTACCTAGATCTGTTTCTGAAGTGTCTCACGTCTTCCAGAACCTGATTTACTTCCATGTGCAACACAGCACAGGGAAGTGACAGGAACCCCTGATGACCATAGAGATATTAGTAATCTCTGGGAAATTATACAAGGCTACCCAGGAATTGGGCTTCTTTAAGCCACTGGAAGTTCCACAAACCAGCGTTTTTACAGAACAATGCCCCTTCTGTCTATCTCACAGATAATGCAAGAGGAAGCTTTAGCAGAATGGCAGTATTTGCTCTCTTCATGTCCTCCATTATTAGACTCACCTTAAACACAGTTGCTAATAATATTATCAATCTAGAGGAAACAATTTTTCCCTTTAAGCAGATGAGAACAACTTTGTAAGACCTGAAATGCTGGCACAATTCTGCTACAGATGCACACATATTAGCATCACACACCAGTCCCAAGAACTAGGACACAATTCAGATTTGTATTTTGTTGGAATGGCCTCAAAGAGAAGCAGCACAGAGACCACTAAATCTGTTGGGCAAGCTGATGTCTAAGCCATCTGCTGCTGGGGAATCACTGGACCAACACCAGATCCTCAGAAGTGTAAAGAACAGTACTGGGGAAAAGAAGACATAGAATTAGGAGTGGTAGAAACAAAAACCATCTCCTGGGAAATCTCTGTCATGTACAGGCTCAGGAGACAACATCATCCCCACCCATCTCCCCTCCCAAAGGTGGCAGTCTGGAAAGATCTTTATCAGACACACAAAGACCTCTCTAACCCAAGAGGGTGGTCCTCCTGCAGGAGCCATCAGATTATATTACTGAGCCTTTACCTCCATTTAGTCACCAAAAAAATATTTGCCTGTGTCATGCATCAAGTAACACTTCAAAAGCAGCAACTTTCAATACTGAGTTATCTTCTGCCTGGAACTATGTTTCCTCTTGTTTGCTTTGTGACAATACATCTGAACAGACATTTTTCCAGACACTCTGAACCACCTTTGTACACATTTGGCAAAGTAACCTAAACACCAGATGAAGTTTTTCTGACCCAGTTCCCTGGTATTATTTAGAAAATGCTTTCACACCTATACTTCTGGCATTTTTTTCCAAATTCAGTTTTAAGGGTTTTTTATCTTTCTGTCATCCATGCAGTTCTCTCTCAAGCTACTTACTATAAATAAAAGAGTAAAATAATGCAGAAAAGTTATTTAGTGTATTATGTACCACCTGTATTATGGCATTCAAATGCCTCTTGTTCATGCTTTACAAAGCTTTATTTTTTTTCCAACTACACCCTTTCCTTTAACTGTTCCAAGTCAAAATAATCTCTACACAAGAGTTCTGGTTCAGAGATGGGTGTCCTTTAAACCAAGACATTTTTCATGCCAACATCCCACAGAGGGAGTAGCCTTTTTATTTGGGGTGAGAGAGACTGTGAGAGCAAGCACATTACAGAATCAAGAAGTAACTTGGCAGAACTCTCTCCCCTTTCACACATTTCCACTTCAAACACACAGAAGTTGTTCCATGAGTGAAATAAATGAAATTTGGCTTCCTCAGAGTTGGACACTCTAAATGTAGTAAGGAGTAGATGAGTATTAAGGATTTTGCTGAAGTCAGAGTATTCGTAACACCTCCAACCACATTCTCATATGCTCACAAGAACTTGCATTTCAGCTTCTCCATTAGAGGAGATTCTTATCTCTACCTCTCAGCCAGCTCACATGCTTTTCCACCAAGCATCTGGTGTCAGCCAGCTTCAAAGTTGCTGGGTGAAGTCAGAGGGCGTTATGCATGCAGCAGGCACAATCACAGTATCCTAATTTCCTAAGAAAGACGGCCTTAAAAAAACCCGGTGCTCTTGATATTAGTAAAAATTAACACTAAACTACAGCTAAACAATAGCAATAAAACTCACTATAAAGAAGCAATAATCAAAGAAATTCATGTTTATTTTGAGTCTGAAGATTATTTTTTTTATTTCATTGTGACATTGATAGTAATTTATTTAGTGTGCATACATATGACTGAAGGACTTAAAACATGATTTAAGTGCTCAGAGAAACCAACAACAGAAGGACAAGAACCAACAGCTTGTGACTGCTGACAGTAATTTAGAAATAAATTGTAACAGCAAGCAGCTAACCAAAGGAGCAGGTTACCACCAGCCTTGAGATGAGTTTAGTTACAACATCAACACTGGCTGTTATTCCAAGAAATATGCTACAATTCAGCCACTTGTTATTGGCCTTGATCACATTGTAATGAAAAATAAATTGGTTCCATCGTTATAATGCAGACTGCACTTGTTACACCAGTGGTCCAAATACATCAAAGCAATCCTGCATAGCTGGAAATTATTAATCTAAACTTTGACCAACTACTGAACTACTTGCATTTTATTGCAAATAAAATGTTCACTCATGGAACACTAATTTGTTTTTAGACTGCTCTTTTCATGTAGTGCTGCTCCTCAGAGGTGTTCACTTTCTATCATGATATTCAGTGTAGATAATCAGTGCTCTGCCTAAAACAACAAAACAGATGCTAACTGAACCAGAATGTGCCACAACCCACACTCAGAGAGTGAAACTTAGGTTGCTTTGAAAAACAGGGCAGCTACTTTGTGGGGGGAGGGTGGTTCACAGTTTGCTGTTTTCAGAGAATAGATAAGGTACATTTAAAGACACAAGGAGAAGGTGCCTTACTCAAAAAACTTTGAAAACAGGCAAGACCTGATGATACTTCGTGGCAGAGGAAACCAATCCACAAACCACCGAAAACACTTGAGAACCTTCCCACT
Source organism: Illadopsis cleaveri (assembly GCA_013399915.1). Classification (NCBI taxonomy): domain Eukaryota; kingdom Metazoa; phylum Chordata; class Aves; order Passeriformes; family Timaliidae; genus Illadopsis; species Illadopsis cleaveri. Next base: position 171,865 of record VXBB01022420.1, on the reverse strand, counting down.
GATGTCAGCACGTAATGACACAGGCCTATGTTTCACTTCCTACACTGTGACCAGTGTGACAAAAAGGAAGAGGCTAAAGGTTAAAAAAGAAAAAACAAAACCACACGATTACTGCTTTGAATGAAAGACCACAGAAGAAGTAGTCTGTATCCACTCCTTTATTCATATGAGTCTCTGGAAGATGTCACAACATCTTAGGAAGATGAGCAGGCTACCAGTAAATCCATTAAATGGATTAATTCAGTGTTCTAATGGCTCAAAGCAAAGGTTGGCATCATTTACAGAAAACCTTTTTATTTCATTTAAAATGTAATCAAACCAACACAGGAGCAGGTATTAAAAAGTGAGAAATCTTACAGTACTCCTTTATGTTATTGTTGTGCTCTGACCTTATGAGGAGGACTAAATACAGCAGTAAGATCCCTGAAACAATTCTACAAATAAAAGTATTTTGTAACACAACTTATTCACAGAATTCACTGCTCATGATTCTTTTGGTCCTAATTTACTGGAGAGATTAATTTCATAACCGACAGAAAGCAATTATGTGGTACACTTGCCTGTCATGTCTGACATCTTAATTTTTAGTAGTTTCTCTTCAAAAGACAGACAGCTTCCTGCAGTGTTGTACATTTTTCAGCTACTGCAAGCAATTAAAACAGGTAGAATTAAGAGCCACTGAACTGCTCAATTTATTCCCTCCGTTCCTGAGACACAAACAAGTAAGCACTTCATGTAGCACCTACAATATGCAGAATAAAGTGACAGCCTATTCAGCTGCAAATGTAGACCTTGCAGCTTTAGAAGGGTCATCTTCCTCTTCATACCACTTTCTCTCCTCCAACAGAGATTTCAGGTCCCTGCTAGCCAACTTCTGCTCCTGGTGTTCTGGTCACAGCTTGAAAGGCTAAAACATGAGTCCTCCTTCCCTACCTGTAAAGAGCATAAAGTCCCCCTGCAAGTTCATGGCTCCTTGTTCAAGCACTGCTTCACAGGTCAAATTCCCTTCAGGAGAGGGGAAACACAGACTGAGAAGAGATATACAGCATCTGTCAGCAACAAAAAAGAGCATCTTTTCACTAACCATACAAGGAGAATGTGCTGCTTGTTAAATGAAATTTCTGTTTCAATAGTTGACTACTTCATTTTCTGTAGGAGGAGGCCCAAAGCTGACAGCTTTGGACAGCTTGGAAAACCACTTCCTCTCTCTTCTTCTTATCTGATATTCCCATCTGATACTCCCACTTATTGTCATCTTAACTTTCTTCCTAACTGTTCCCCTGTTATATCAACACTACATATACAAGCCAGAAGACTAGACCCCTTTTTTTAATATCATGCTATGGTCTTAGTCGTGTTTTTCAGGATGGCCTCCTAAGACCAACATGAGCACCCACTCCTCTGCTCACAGATACTGTCTTCCTTAGAAGTAGGTGTTATTAAATCAGGTACATTATTGTTACCAATGTCTGTTTCATCCTCTGACTTGAAGGAAGTTTGAAAAGAAAGGAATTAAGTGGTACCTGGTACAGCTCATTCTCTGATTCACACTTTAGGCTAGAAAATTACCAAGAACTGTGTAGAATTTGAAGAACACAAATAAGGACAACGTAAAATCTCAACACACTTTTCTTTCTTTTAAGAAATAACACCTAAAACTATGGAACCAATTGATTCAAATGTCACATCAAGCTCTTCCATATTTACAGGAAATGGAAGAAAATTCTTTTGTGTACCCTTCCCACTAGATGTCCCTTACTGCCTCTGCAGTAGTTCATTGCAACAATCTGTCAGATTCCATTAAAAACATGTTTGAAAGATTATTTCTCCCCAAACCCCCCTTAATTTAAATAAAAAGTTTGCTTGAGTTGTCTCCTGTTAAAGAAGAAAATCAGGTTTAAAGAAAATAAATGCAACTGCAGATAAGCAATCCTGAGGTAGGGAAAGGGACAGAACTGCAATCTTCATATAGCAATGCTTTTTAATAGATCCTTTCAAATTCTGAGTCAAATCCAATACAAGGTATTACTGCTTACTGAATAGGTTATAGAACAGATACACCACTGCAGCCTTCCGATGAAAATACTGAACAGAATCAGACCAGATTTGTAAAACCAGAATTCAGAGTTTACCAACCACATATCTGCACGTATTCACACAGGTGTAACTTTTAGGGAGGAATCAAGTCCCATGAGTGTTACAAGAGAACTAAAATAGTCAAGACCACTGCACAATGCAACAGAGTCCCCGAAAAGAGAGCCCAACCCCATGACCTTCACCCCAGACTTGAGAGGAGTCAAGGTGAGTTACAGCTTTTGCAACGCATGTCAGAAAATCACAAAACATTTCTATTGTTGTTGCTGTATTTGAGCATCAGTGTGATCTGTTTAGAAAGAGATGGAGTCTGATTTGATCCAGAATCCAGGACATTACATCATCATTTATTTATTCTAGAATCTGGCATTACACAACAGCTATCTCGCTCTATTCAGCCAAGAATTTAAGCTTACAGCATGCAATGAAGAAGAAATGCCAGAAGCATAACATCAACACATGAAAATACTTCCATTTGCTTCCAGCTATGGTGGCAAAGGGAAGGCCAAGGCAAGCATTGACTACAGGATGACCAGCCATCACACCAAGGCCTACACCTCTTCCTGCATAAACTTGCTCTGTGAGATAACTTGCACTCCCCTGGAACTCTCAAGCACAAATCGTGAGCAGCATATTTCACAAGTTAACTTGGGAATCATACCACAGATAGGTGAAGACCCCAAACCGATTAGACTGAATAAGCAAGTATCAGTTTTACAATAGACTAGATGCTGGGTTTGTGCTGTTGGATCAGGTTTCTTATTAATTTCATAATAAGCATCTCTCTCGGCTGACATATTCAGCAAGAAGCCAATGCAGCAGCACTTTACATAAGGTGTTCTCTCAGGAGTGATGTTTTTTTCCCTGCCTGTTACTGCACAGGCCTACAGTTACAGGAATTACCAAGGGCAAAGTTCTACAAAGTATTTTCCCTGCATGCAACATTTTTCAGCATCGAACAGTTTTAAATGGCTACTTTTCTTAAAACGTTCAGTTGTGTTCCATTCAAAAAACCCCCTAAGTGTTCCATTCAGACCCTTTGACTAACAAATTCTTCTGGTAGTTATTTAGAAAATGAAAACATGTTTGAGCAATATGCATGTATTAATTCACATGTACATCATAACAATACTATCTGTGGGTTTCTTCTGCCACCAGTGAGAAATACTAAAGGCATATCTGGACTATGTAAGATACAAAGACATTTATCCTACCTCATCAAAGCTGCTATCTTCCTTCTTCAAGGCTTCAAAATAAAAAGAAAAAAGAAATCATTATCTGTACTGCATTTCAATGAACATAAACCACCAGAAAAGAAAAGAAAAAACCAAACAGAGCATCATTTTCTTGTTCTAATAGGAAAGAACAGGCTGGTGTGAATAACAATTTTATACACAAAATGTGAAGCCGTAAATGGAATCTAGAACTGCACAGAGAGTCTCTAAGAAACTAAATTTACATATTTATGAAAAATATCCTCTCAGGTTAAAGAAAATAAGAGTTTGTAAGAGTGGGTTTGGTTTTTTTATTTTAATTCCTGGTGAGTGTGAAAACGCTTTATGGAGAGCTTAACTAAACTTCAAAAAGAAAAAGTATAACAAACACCTAACCATGTATTCAGTTTGTCAAGTACTAACTCTTTATGAAATAGCATGCATTCTAATATGCTTTTTCCCTTTTTCTTTTTTTCTTCTATAATTTTTAGTATGACTTACACTAAAGCAGAAGAGATTTCTTTCTTACACTGTTAACAAGCAATTAATCAACAAACATAGGAGAGAAAACCAGTGCAGAAAATACATGAACTGGTAAGAAAACGAAGATATGAATAGTTCTGCAGTTGCAGCACAGATTAGGCTGATGAAAATTTTTCCTTTAGCATACTGGACATCTTTATTGAAATATGAAGAAAATTAATTTCTCCAAATCCACACTGAACTGTGTCAGTCCGAAGGTACGAGACTGGTTCTTTTCCTCAGCCAGACCCAGGAGGGACTGCACTCTGTGTGCTGCACACCATGACCTGAAAGTGCTCTTTGTTTCCCTCTCTTGAAGAGCTAAAATTAGATGAACCATTGCATTGGTGATTGCACTGTCCCTTTTCAGTTTAAATCACAAAGGTTTTCAGTTTGAGGGAGGTCATCTGAACAACCACGCAGCTCGTGCAGTGCTGCACTGAAGGGTCCCTCCTCATCATTTAAGCAGCATAATGTTTCTTACACTCCTGCATAGTTCTGCAGGAGATAAATATTTAAGCACCTAGCATGGTCGAGGATCTAGACTCCAGTAGTTCTTTTTCTCTTTTAGATACTCCTTCTGTCTTCAAATCACTAATAATTTCTAAACCTCTTCTAAATCTTGTCTTCAGTAGCAACTGTGTTATCAGCTTAAAAAAAAAAAACCAAAAAAACCACAAAAACCCTAGGAAAAAAGACCCCCCCGAAAACCCTCAAAACAAACAAACAAAAAAACCAAAAACACAAGAACAACAAAAACCAAACCAAACAAACCAGACAAAAAATCGAAATAAAAACAAACAAAAAACCTAAAACCAACAAAAACAAAACAAAAGCAACGCCAAAACTGTAGAAGCTGTATCAGAGGTGGTACAGAGGCAGCACCAC
>VXBB01022420.1:120922-161682 GCA_013399915.1 Illadopsis cleaveri | reverse complement strand
GGAGCGCTGGGGCAGGGCCGAGCCGAGGGATACGCGCTGTCTGCGGCGCGTCCCGGGGGCAGGAGCGATGCGGCGATTCCCGTCGGGAGCGCTCGGGGCGGGGGCAGGGCAGAAGGCGCTGGCGGCGGCGTNATGGTGAGTGCGGGGCTGAGGGGCCGCTGGGCACTTGTCCCCTGGTGCCCCTGCGCGGCGCGGAACTCGGAGGGGATGGGCCGCGGGCTGGGGCTGCTGGAGGCGGGGAGCACGGCGGGGCCGGGGCTGACCGAGGGTTTGGCGGTGGCAGGAGGCACCCCCGGGGTGGCGGGGGACGCTGCCCCGGTGCTGTGGTGGGGTGCGGGGGGAAAGGGCACCTCGCTCGCCGAGAGCAGCCGGCCAGTCAAGCTGAAACTTGGGGTGCTCTCCACGTGCGTCACCAGGCACAGCCAGATAATGTGCCTTCAAGTGCCTTGGCCTGTGACTTAATGAGTGTTGGGAGCTTTTGATCTTAACTCAATTGAACCAACATTATTGAAAAATAAATCAGTTTAACCCATCAAAACCAATAGTCATGTCTAGTCTAAACTCTAAAGTAGGTACTTTTTGAGAACAATATGTTAGGTAAGATTTTAAAGACCAGGTCTTTGTGGTTCAAATAGTGTTTTAATGCATGTTATCTGGTTAAAATGAACTTGGGTTTTAATGAAGCTACATAACACAATTTGTTGGGATTAGACGGTATCTAAGCTCAGTTTCCGAAGCACATTTGTCTAGACAAGTGTTTAGGTGAGTTGGGTTCAAGCCATCTGCAACTCTGTGCTCTGGGATTGGGATTGAGCCTTTCTATTACAATGCAGCAGGGGTGGACAGTATGCAGCATCTTGAGGTGGAAATCTATTGCAATTATCTATTTTAATCTACTAAATGGAGAATCTGTGTGTATCTCTTGTGGCACACAAGATAATGAGAACTTGTCCTGCTATATAGCCTTACAGTAGTGCTGGTAAAATGTCTTATGCATATCCCCTGAATGTACAGACAGTTTGATAAAAAGGTTTTTGGAAATGTGAATCTTCTTGACCCTGCTAGCATCTTTGAAACAGGAGCTAAAATGGCATTTTCAATGTTGGCTATGTCATTTTATGGAAGGAAATTGAGAAACGGTGGAAACTGGAACACTGCAGAGAGCAGTGCAGGGAAAAGGAGGAGAAATAAAAATTAAGAAACCGACAAAGACACTAGAAGGAAAAAGGGAGGGAGGACACAAGTGTTTAAGGATGTTTAACTAATTTCAAGAAAATTACATTTAAGTCCTTAATAATGGCTGATGGTTTGATCTTTGTCTAATCTGACATTACTACCCCTGTACTTAGCGGAGAGAAAAATGCCATCGTCAAAAATAAAATATTCTGGTCCAGGAGCTGAAACTGAGTTGCATCTTTGCATCTCTGTGTGCACCATTCACTCCAGGTAGCTCTGCTGTTTGGCTGATACCAACACTGCTATAATTCAGTCTGTGACTTGCTTTCAGCAATTAGGGTATCATTTTTGAGAGCTTCTTAGGAACCTCTAATTAAACATGCTTAATTGATAGATGCTGTCTTACCTAGTGAGTTAGCCTAGATCCTGGCACTCAGTGAATTTGCAAAAATATTCCCCTTTTTTCTCCCTATTTCTAAGTAAACTATCAGTTTATCACTTTTGAAGGACAAATCTCTGCCAGGCTACTGCAGTCTTTCTTTCACAGAAAAACAAGCAACTCAAAATTTCTGAGAAGCATCTCCCTTTGCAGCTGCTTGGGAATGATCTAAAACCATATGTCAGGGTCTTTTAAATCAATGAAAATTTTCCTAAATTAGACACCAGTGTGGTGCCAAGTGAGAGAAACCCAGGTTTTGTCTTCTGAAAATTGTACAACCTCAGGATGCAGAGATGCTACACAGACTTTCTCCACCAGAGGAAGGACAAGCTTCCAGCTGTGCACAGATTCTCCAACTGCACCCTGCAATTTATGTCAGTCTCCCCACCATGGTCTTTATTTGGCAGAAATATTTCTGTGAAAGTCCTTCTTTGTTCTCTCCCCAACCCAAACCTCTTCTGTTTCCAAGGGCAGTAGTATTGAAAATTCATTTAATTCAGGAATATGGAATCACTTTTGTAGCTTTAATCAAGCTCATAAGCTGGTGGTTCTTTTTTCTCATCTCTGTATTTCCATCACCCGTCTCAGGAAACCAGTAAAGGCAAAACACGCAATTAGCAAACCACAGAGATAGCAGCTACTCTGATGATGATGTTTTGCTTCCTTGTAGGGACAGGATTGCAGCTCTGTTTTAAGTTTTTCAATTTGTGGCGTAAAAATTAACATGAAAAACATGCAAAATGATGTTGTTTGCTGCCTTCTTCCGCAAGCCTTTACCAAGTTAAAGGATGTTTGCATTTAATGGGGCATCTGTTTTATAAAAAGCCAGGCACATTATTTACAGCACCTTTTCTTACATCAACTCTCCAAGAAACACCCTAAATAAAAACTGCTTGCAATTACTTTATGACCCAAGCATCTCCTTTCCTGGCTTTGGTAAGAATTCACTACAAATCCTGGCCTCTGCCGCTGACACTGAGTCATGCTGAATCACTCTGCAAACATAAGTATTATCAAGTGCAGGAAAAATAGTTGCCAAGATATCACTTGCAAGTTGGACAAGGGGAAACATTTGCCTCAGTGTGTCATGCAAGCCAGGAGCCTCATCATTTCAGTGTTTCACACCGAGGTGTGGGTTATTTCCGAAGAAGGGGAGAGAGCCGGGCTGGCAGTTTGTTCATTATAGTGTAAAAGAACATATTGTTTGGAGCTGGGAGCAGCATGGTCATGGGCCTGGAGCACAGGGTGTGCCAGCAGTGTCCCTGCCGCAGATGGAGCTGCGCTATTCATTACTTGCAGGGTAAGATGAAACGACAGAAAAAATAAATCCGTGATGCATGGTGCAGATGGTGGCTTGGGGTGTAACACTGATCTGTGCACTCTCCAGATCTCGGGGCACTTGCTGTTGATTTTATGGGGTAATTTTATGTGGTCCGAGCTCTCTCTAAACCCCAGTGCTTGTCGTGTGTCCCCCCACCCCCGACCCTTTAACACTTCTTAGGGACTCTTGAAAGCCAGTGCAATTAAGTTACATTCCTGGGCCGAGTGTTTGAATTTCAAAAAGCTTAGGAGCACATAAGCAGTGTGTATTTGTGGAAGGGCTAGTTAATGGCATTGATTTGGAGTGTTATGTAGGCAGAGTAGGACCTTGCATGAAGTGATCTGTCGAGGAAAGCAGTGAGGCTCTCTAGGGAGACAAAACAATCCATGTAACTTTTCTGGGGAGAGCACTGTCCTGTCAGGCCTTCTGCTGCCAGTATAAAGTAGATTTTCATAAATCTTCCTTGCTGGAGACATTCTGCATCAAGCCAGTCTGCTCACCTTGAAAAGATCTCTCTGCTGCAGCATTTGGGACCTGAGTGCTCGGAGCTGTGTTGCTTGTTAACACACAGCAATCCTTTCGTGACCCTCCAGTGATGAAGATGGATGTAAAGTCACATAACACACCCCCTCCTCTTCCCCCCTCCCCCAATCTCACTTTCACTTGTCCTCTAATAATACTCAGTCCAAGATGACTATTATCTGAAGAGAAAGCCGGGCTCTGCTAACACAAATGGTGCCGTATCCTTAGGGACGTGACCTTTAAGCTCTGCTAGCAAAATGCATTAGTGACAAAAATTAAACTTTGGCAATAGCAGAACAGTATGTGTGTAATCTGCATCCATATCATAACTTGTTCCCACAAAAAGTTCTCAGAGCTGATGTATTTTATGTTGCCTTATTGGTGATTGTCATTAAATCCCAGTTTTTATCCACCCGTGGAAATTTTCCCCTTGTTGATATTCCATGCATCCCTGCTGATAAACGGAGAGCACACAGGCCCAGGTATTGCCTCTCCAGCCTGGCTGCTATTGCCAAAGCCTGCTCTGTGGAGTAAGGAGGGATGAGTTAAGGTTCACACACATGTTTCCAAAGGTACAACAGGAAGAAAGTGTTTTTCCTTCTGCCTTACATCCAACTGCTGATTAGAGGTGACCTGCTGAGCCACCCGTGGTTTTACACCTCTAGTACCCTCTCGTGGTCACTTTATTTCATGTATTAACATATGGGGTCACTTGTTTTCTGTTTCATTCCTACTTTACACCATCACATCAGGGGTTAAATGGGTGCAAGTGAAATACAACAGCTTTAACCTGGATGCTTGTAGTTCGTGTCCCTATTAGGCAGCTTCCTTGTGGTGTTTTTGAGCAGTTAATTCCCCAGGAAAGCATGGATTCTTTTTGGCTTGGCCATTACACAAAGTTGTGGGTTGTGCTTACCCACATCCACAGAATGGAAAATAAGAGCAAACACAAGAAAACTCATGGGTTGATAATTTTATAAGCAAAGAAGTGGAATAAGAAAGAATACAAAAGGTAGGTGATGCAAAGGCAATCACTTGCCATCTCCCCCAGCCAGAGTGATGCCCAGCTGTTCCTGGGGCAAAAGAAAACTGGCCTACCTAAACTCCACTCCTCTCCACTGCATTACTGAACATATTGTTATATGGCATGGAATATTGCTTTGAACAGTTTGGGTTGTATCTGCTTGTATCCCATCCCCATCTCTTGTGCACCCCTGATCTATTCACTGGTTGAGTAGCAGGAGAAACAGGCAGCCTTGATGCTGCACCAAGGCTGCCCAGTAATAAAAAGAGTCTATATAGCAGCATTGTTTTGGTCACAAATCCAAAATACAATATCGTATGAGCTGCCATGAGGAGCATTAACTCCATCCCAGCCAGACCTAGATACAGGAAAATCACACTGAGAATACAATGTGCAGAGATTTAAAAAAAAAAAAACCCACATGACTGACAATGTATCAGAAACCTACATACTTCAACTAACAAAGTAGCATAATTCTTATGAACTCAAAACCTTTACAATATATGCTTCTATATAAATGGTGCCATCTCAGAGATTCTGCTGGGCAAGTATAGGTATGTTAGTTTTGCAGGAGTAGGCTGAGCTGCTTTCCAGTTTAAAATCACCTGGCTACCTAGCAACATATTATTGATATTGAATATTGTTCCTGTGAAATAAGTCAAAACACCTTTTAATGCTTTTAATCATTTTCTTGTGCTATCTTGATAAAAGTCTAGTAAAAATGAAGATGGGATTTAATATGCAATGGCCCCAACCATTGTGATTTTAGATCCCAATGTTTTGAAGTCACCTAAATATTCAGCTAATACTCATGATGAAAATGATACAAAATGAAACAGCAGGCAGGCTGAGGTTGATCCACTTAGATGCACTAAAAAAGCATGTGTACATCATGTCACTTTATCATAAACATTGAATAAAGGATGTTTACTGTAACAACACAAGTTTTCTTCACAGAAAAATCTCATCAGCACTATAGCATTTTTTGTGCAACTCTGAGGTCTGTGCCTTTACACTTACAAAGCCCAACTGATTTGGGCTGAGAAAATATGATAACTGGCATACATAGCCTGGGGATATTTCTCATGGGCAAGGGTCCTCTTGTAGGTAACCCATGATTTTGAAAACACATAGGCACACAAAGCCAGTTGATTCTAGGTGTGGATATTTAAGCACTACATATAAAATTAAAATCCCATATGCTGTTATCTCTTGGAAACAAGCTTGAAATATTAACTTACTTTTTTTAAGATATCCCAACTTTTTCTTGTTCTGCTTTTGGATTTTTTCCCCATTTCTTAGCTAGTAAAATCAATGACTATTACAGAAGCATGCTATAGAAGCAGCTGGACTCCATGTACTCATATTTCTCTGCACCCTTTTGGGCTGCTTGAATCTCTAGGACAGAATATAACAAGAATGTTACCTCCCTGTGGAGAGAGAAACTCTCCCACAAAAATAATACAAAATATTTGCAAGTATCATACATGAAAGGCTGCTTTGTCAAAATAGAGATCTACTCTCTCAGCATGAAAACCTAGATGGACTTCAGGCATGCAGGAAAACATTGCTTGTTCTTTCTCCTCAGTTCTATCCCAAAATCAGCACCTAAGGAAGTTAAAAACAGTCCAGCCCAAATGGCAGTCTGCTGAGGGAAGGTTTCAGAACCTGTATCTTACAGTTTTATTTAGTTCCTATCACTGTGGTAACGAAGTACTGCACAAATTAAGTGCCACAAATTCACAACTGAATACTGTCCTTCACTATCAGCTTGCAATACAGTTGGTCTTTACAGAGTCAGCACAAACAAGTGCTCCTGATCTCTCAGTCCAGGTCTTTCTTACAGTGCAATAGCAATATAGGCTCTGGTTGCCATTTATGGGGTTTATATAGTGATAAGGAGCCACAGAGAAGTGATGTCTCTGCAGATAATGCAGGTATGGTCTCTACACAAAAGTGTTGCAGTCAAAATTTACAGTGGAGGACGGCCACAGTAAATGTGACTGTTGAAAGATGGCAGTACCATCATCTGCAAAATGAGTCAGAAGCACAAGAAACAGCAAATTGGCCACTGTGGAGTATAACTCCCAGGAAATATGTGATTTTGAGAAAGATGAAAGAGAGGCTTTTTGTTTGTTTAAATCCCTGCTTCCAGGAGTTAGTGGGGAAAGTATAAAGACATTTTAAGGAAAATTCAACTGAAGAAGAGCTGGAAACACTAATTAGTGGCAGGGGTTGGTGCCACCACAGACTTGGGAAGTGCAAAGATTTATGTAATTAGGAGTTTTAAAAGGAAAGAAAAGGTGGGGGTGTTCAATGCAGCAGAAGGTGGAGAGGCAGCAGAAAGAAACAAAGTGGGAAAGAGATATTCAGAATGATAAGCTGGAAAGATGACCTATAAAACAGATTTTGGAAGCTGGATAAAGAACCTTTGTCAAAACTGAAGGCTAGGAGCTTGTGGCAGCCAACCTGTGAGATGAAGAGGATTTTCGTTGCATGGAGAAAGAGCAAAAGTCACTCTGGACAAGAAGGAGCTGCCAGATTTAAAGTACCTGGACTTGTGTGAAAATTAGATGTGACAATTTCCTCCATTTTGTTTTAAAATAATGTATGAAGTAAATGCTAAAAGGTGAGACCCCCTGCCAAATTAGGAGGAGAAAAGCCCAGGTTATTGTAATAAATTTGTGATGGTCTCCAGGCACACCAACTAATTATGGCACTTGTGACAGTCTTGTCAGGAGAGTGCTGTGAAAACTTGAGGTGGCTGACCTATGAGGCAGTGACAACACAAATTATTTTAATGAGGTGTTGTTCATACAAACAAATCAGAGCAGAGAGCATCTGCATTAGATTTAGTGGCATCTTCATGCAGTTCACTCTTGTAGGCTGAGCTACCCAGAGTCCATTCCATGCATTGCCTGAGCACTCTTTGACCAGTGTTGCACAGCAACAGTCCCCACTCGGATCCCACTGCCTCATGAAAGGATTATATGTAAAACATACAGCTCTCCAAAGGTGATGGAAAATCACGAGCAAATGTTGTTGGAGCATGGTGCTAATAGCACCAAGGCTGTGGGTTCGATCCCCATTCACTCAAGAGCTGGACTCGATGGTCCTTGTGGGTCCCTTCCAACTCAGAATGTTCTGTGACTGTGATTCTGTGAGATGTGCTGGATGGAGGAAGTGCTCTCCAAGTGCTTGCAAGAGTAGTCTCTTGGAAACCTGCCTTTTTGAGGTACCAGGGCTGGATGCAAGGAGGCACAACAGAGGGATGTGTGAGATGATGATATGAAGAGGAAGGCAGTGGACTGAGGTGATTCAGCTGGACTCACAAGAGGAGTTAATAGAGAAGCAGGTTCAGATCTGAGCAGAAGGAGGTCAGTCTAACACAGAGAGAAAGACTTTTGAGTCATCCCTGCAAAGCTGGTTACCACAACTGCAGAGTGGCTTCAGAATTTAATGGTTAGAGGTCCTAGTACCCCACTGAACTCTCCAATTAATTATTGTTGTTAGTCTATATGTAAACATGGATTATTACAAGATAAGTCTGCTTGCATCAGTAATGAATTGATCCCAAAACACATGCAATATTGCAACTAACTTTATTCAGCATTTATATCCTTTGGTTATAGGTCTTACTGAGGTTTTAAATGTCACATTTAAAACCCCATAGATTTCAAGCCTGGGATACACTCATGTCCACTAACCCCAAATTTGAAATTAAGTACCTAAATCCTTTGTCTAATTGATGAAAATAAGAACTTGATTCACATTCTTTTTTTTTTATTTCTAAATTTATGCAATAAAAATTCACTGCTCACAAGCTGCTCTGGCGGGACTTCCTTTACTTGTACAGAAATTTCCAGAATATGTACTTATGTTTCTCCTTTATAAGGAGAAGCATATAAAATGTGGTAAAATGAACAGGACTTCCAGTGTGATTCAGTTTATTACAGTAAGAAGTTAAAAAGTAAATAATCCCACATTACTTGCTAAAGTATTTACAGTATTTCTGAAATTCCTCTTGCAGTTACAGCCATCCAGAATGGATGTGTCTTTAAGATTTATAAAAAGTGATCCACAATATAAATAAGTGCATATACCCAGGGAAAAAGGTCCCTGAGGAGTGATTCAGAAGACAAATTCACTGCAGAGTAATTTTTTTCTGGTGAAAGCTTCACTTGACAGAGGCCCTGCTAAGAAAAATCTCTTTCAGAAAAAAAAGTTTGTGAGTGATACAGTCCTGAGGAAAGCCCCTGATAATTCCAGCTTCCTGAGTTCACAGAACAAGGCTCTCATAATTGCATGTGGTGCCCCAAGCATCCCAAAGGAGGTGACACTAAGCCCTCGTTCCTCCCCACCAATTAAATGAAACAAAATCTCTATTGTTTTAGACCCTTTTCATATATAGCTACTTTACCGTAGCTACTTTACCTTCTGCTGATTGAAAATATTTCAGTCATTTTCCCAGTTGTTGTTGGGAAAGGGAAAGACGGAAAACCAGTAAATCAGAATAACTGATGTTGTCACAAGAAGCTCCTTGTAACAAGAGCAACAGCAGAGAAAAGAGGCTACCAAGCAGAAGAGAAAGGAGCATATTCTGAATATTCATCAGGGTGAAACAGATTAGGAGGTGTAGGACAGGGTCCTTCAAGGAATAGGCAGATATCCACAGCTGCATCAGAATGAAGGAAGGAACTTCTCAGCTGTGATATGTACCTCTTGCTATTCATTTACTGCATGACAGAGTTACTCTTGTTGCTGTCTCTCTCTAGAATCTGGGTCATTTTGAACTTTCAAACCAGCAGCCTTGTAGTGCCCAACCATGGCTATGAAGCAGATGCTTCTCCAGTATACTCCAAGGCACAGCAACCACAGACCTCCTGCTCCTTTCAAAGGGTTCATTGGATTCTGCAGCTCCAGGTATTGTACAGAGATGAACATTTTCTGTCATTTAACCGAGTCCAGTGTTGGGTGGTGTCTAAATTTGATTCTTCTTACTGTTTACTAGAAACAGGAGCATTCCACAGCATCACAATTTTTTTTCAACTTTTACACCAAGGATTAGAGGTTGGCCTTGGGGAGTGATAGCCAGTGACCTAGAAGGGCTTTGTGGGTGCAGTGTTGTCCAAAGATTATCTATCTTTTCAAATAAACAACTCAGCTGCTGTGATTCATGGTCTGTGTTTGATGTCAACAAGAACATTGGTCCCAGTAATGACAAACAGCTCAGGCTGCTTCTAGCCTTCTGCCCAGCTGAGCAGCTTTCATGATGAGTAAATGAGCGGAGTTTTGTATCATAGATCTTTAGAGAATAACTTGAAGAGAAGACTTGCCTTATACTGTGTTCAAAATGAATTAAAAAGATACCTGATACTTTTTTTGCTGCAAGTCCCAGTTCCCAAGTTATGCTCCTTGCTGCTTCAGTATTCTCCTTCATCAAATGTATTTTTGTCTGTCTCAATTTGGCTGAAGCCATGTATCTGTATTTTAGAATAAGAGTTCATCAGGTAATGCAACTAGGGAATAAATGGAAAAATATATTTTTAATTTATTTGGTGTACTGAAAAGAATGTCAGGAAGGAAATTTATAATAAAAGACAGTTTTATGGCTCATTTTCTTGCTTCACAACGTGATCTAATTATGTACTCTTTCAAATGACAGTTCCCTTGTGATTCTCATTTAAGAGAAGTGCTAACCAATGCAATGATCAAAACCAACATTGTAGAACAATCCCATCATATTCAGGATACAAGTCCATCACGGGACTGTCTGATCACCAGATTTGCTGGTGTCTAGCCTGAGGGCATTAAATACCTTCTCTGATTGACACATTTATGTCTATTTGCAGAGTCTATCTATTCATGTTTTCCAAAGTTTAAAAATCTGTTCTTCTGGGAAAAAAAATAAAAAATTTTTCCTCATGAATGAGAATTAAGCCAGCACCATGCTTTTCTTCCACCGTCTGAGCATCCTGGCTGTGGGCAGGCAGCTGGAGCACCCCTGCAGGGCTGTGATCCAGCACCAGGGCTTGTGTGCCTGCCCCAGGAGAGGAAAATAGAGAACACTGGCTCAAGGTTCGTAGATGGCAAAACTCACCACTGAGCGTAGGTGAGCAACAGGAGTTGAAGAGTTTCATTTATTTATCTCCCTACTCCCCCAATGGTTTCTGAACTCACTATTTATCCTCTGAGGGAGAGGGCTCTAGTGTTTGTGTTGCCAAATTCAGCAATATATGTCTGAAAACATCACTGACTTCCTGTACTCTTCCAAATGAAAGCAGAGAGATTTATATCTTCCTCTGTTTAAATCTGATTTATAATACAGTTTAACAAAGGATCTAGAAGTAATTTAAATGCCACGTTAATGTGAAAACAAGAGCTTAAATTCTTGTAATTCTTTGTGTTCTTTTTAATTCCAGTCTGAAAACCTACACCGATAACATACTATATAGATAACATTTTTAATTTATTCATTACATTCTGATAATTTTTCATATAAGTAATTACATTAATAAACTCAGCATAGTCCTTTGAAGTTCAATTTAGAAAGTACCATGTTATCTGCATGTATAAAACCTCATGTATCCATCCTCCCTCTTCTACTATCACATCTAGTGACTACTACTACAAGCTTTTTAAAATATTCCTCTGCTCAGTTTAACAGGGATTTTTGCAGTATCATTACACATTCTAATTGGGCAATTAGGGGTTTCATGCCACTAATCGAAATGCAGGGCAAGTGACTGAGCTCATGCAAGTTATGTAAAAAGAAATGAGCTAAAAGGACTGTCACAGTTTTACCTACACAGTGACAAAACCCAGAGTCAAGTGTCAGGCATGGCTGGCACTGCAGCCCAGAGCAAAGCCCCTGAACAAAATGCATCTGCTCAAAATTTAACCCATGGGAAAAAGGATTCTCCAGATTTCTCTGTGAAGATGGGTTTGTACCATCCCTCACTATTATTTTGATTTTGAGGCCCAAATCCCTAGATTTGTGCTAGAGGATTTCCTGCATCCAACCATTTTATTGGCCGTTTTGGAATACCTTCAGACTGGGCAGCTTTGGCTAACCATAGTATTTTACATTTGATGAGGGGACAAACCCACCAGCCTTGAGCATTGGGATAATCTTGAATTCTCCTTTTTCACTTTCATAGCCCCACGTTAGAGCATTAAACAGTCTCTTTTCTGACACAGGGGCCATATGAATGTTTGTTAAGCTCTAGGGGAAAATATTCACTTATTTTGGGAATATCAAGCACATTACACTCTGATGAAGCTGGTGCTTCTGATATTCCTAGAACATGGACATATAATAAAGACAAGAGTCATCATGGCTGATGGGTTCTGCCTTAGAAATATATTCCTATAGTGACCTGTTATTAGAAACATTACTCTTTTTTTCATATTTTCTTCACAGATGGGAATGGCAATTTTGATAACAGGGAAATTGGAGATGGGCTTGGATCCTGATTACCCCAGGATAATTTACGTATTTCCCCTTTAGAAGTCATACTCTATCCGATCTCACTGACTCAAATTCACCATGTATCAACCTACACCCAGTTTTAATCCTGTGAATTGACTTGATTTTGAGGACAGAACTGAGCACCGAAATGAAGTCTGTGTTTCAGCAGGAGCTACTCAGAGCACCAGCTAGTCGTGACTTCAGCAACCCCAGAACAGATGTTCAGTCTGTTTAAAATTATTTAAAAACACTCTCAAAATGTCTTTATTCTTTGTTATGCAGGTGTGAAGCACCCTTGCAGCAGCAAGAGACACTCAGGAGGATGACACTTCTGTGCTGACATTTGGGTTTTTGCAAAAATCAGACCAACAGTAACCCTTGAGGGAAAACTTGGGGATATCACTGAGACCAGGAAGACTAAAACACAGAAAGAAGTTGTCTCTCCTAATCCACTGCATCTGATCTCCACTGGTGAGTACTGAAGAATGGAAATGCTTTTCCAGACCACAGACTCTGTCAGGAGCCCACTCTGCACATGGTATTGCAGCTGTGGGGAGGCCTGAATGAGCCATCTCTTCACCAGCTTGCCTAGAAATGCAGCCATGACAAAATGGTGCCATGCAAATTCCACGTGTCTCCTCTTGCTTTGCAACTGCAGTGAAAGCAACATAGCCATACCAGCAACCGTGTCCCAGGAATGAGCTGAGGTTGAGCCCTTGTCCTGCTGGCTCTGTGCTGCTCAAAGTATCAAAGCACTGCACTGGTCTGTTGCAACAATTTCAGCTCTGCCACAAATCATCTCTTTTAAAATAAACTACTCAGTGGTGGTAAAAAAAAAAAAAAAAATATTAGGAGTCAAATGGATTTTCCCTGTGTGCTCACTATGACCTTCTTACAGCCCAGGAGGTCTGGGAGGCAGATGCCATGCTGACTCTTTTCCACAGCAGGCTCAATTGTCCAGTGTAGCTGATCTGAATTCACACCGTAGTGAATTCACACTAGGTTATTGGAGTAACCCTCTTTTGCCAGGACTGAGAACTTAGGTCATCTGGTAACAAGAATTGTGATGTTCATAAAAAGGAAAAAGAAATAATGAAACAAAGTAATGGAAACTTAAAGGACTCTCCTTGAGGGCAGGAGTGGTACGTGTGTGCAATTCTTGAACTGATGCATGGGAAATGAGTAACTAGGGCTGGTCTGGGAACACCAAGTGCCAGATACTATTTCAAGCCAGGTGACCATTAGGGGTATACGAAAAGTTGCCCTTGGGATGCAGGCCAGAGAAGTATTGAGCTTAGTAACAGTGACAGAAACAGTGGTATGAAAATCCATGTCAACTTGGGGTAATTAAACATTTCCTAATTCTTTTTGCCATGGTGCTACTTGACAACTCCTTACAGAGTTGGACTGAAGGTCAAATTAAAAAGAAAAAAACAAACAAAACAACTGCCAAGTCTCTGGACCAACTGTAAATATCTTTATCTTCTTCCTGCATCTTACTTCAGCATGTTAATACACAAACAGATTCAAGCTTACAGGGTTCTCAAAGTGACTTTGCTTAGTCTATCACCCATTTATCTGCCATGCCAGCATTTGACTCAAAGTGACAGCTCAAAAACTCTGCCCTCTATTACTTTTTCTTGTTTAAAAGCAATTGCTATATCAGCAAGAGAAAAGTCACTCCATTTGATTAATAATACATACTGATGGTCGAGACATTCAGTCAGAAAACTGATAAATTGTTAACCTGCTGAAATCCACCTGCAGGTTTCTTTAGGTCTAGACTTTCCTTCTGACCTTCCCGCTTTGTGGAAGCTCACTTAAGACACCACTAAATATTTTCTCTGTAAACTATGTTAGATAGGATAAACGAAAGTTTGTGATTTTCAGTCAGCCTTCCTACAAACAAACACTAAGTCTGGTTATTGTTGCAGCAAGGGAATCAAGCTGGGAATTTCTGATGTAGCAATACAGTGTAGTTGCATATTTTCATTTCTATTCAAGATGACAGGACATAATGAAATACAAAAATGCAAATCTCATCAAAGTTCCACAAAAGAGAACATCACTTGTTGATCATTGCTGGAGTTTTTTTCCACTATTTCCCTTCTGCCTCCCTTCACAACTCACAACTCTTCCCATTTGTGGATGGTTTGGGTCATTCACTTACTTGCACATATCCTAGCCTTCAGCATTTCACCATGGCTTAAAACAGCAATGAGGAGTCAAAGTGGAACAAAGCAACGAGGAGTCAAAGTACAACAAAGACTTTTGTTCTCATCTTTGACATTTAACAGCTGTTGTAGGAACTCAGCATCAGAAAAGAAAGCAGAGTTTGTCTTTCTTGATAACTAAGAAGTGTTGTTGAGGACAAACACACTTGAACTCACACATGAGAAGACCTAGCCAGGAAGCTAACACCAAGCTGACAACATAGAGCTCTGGGCTTGAGAGCCAGTGTCCACGTCTACACATTTAAACATTTGATCCTCTCATGCCAAGTCCAAAGCCTTAATGATACCACAATAAAGACTAAATTTCCTCAGCCAGATATTGAGTATAAACCATGTGAAGCCATTAAAATAAATAAAAGTTTCCAATGTTATTTGAAGGTATCAGAATCATGACCCTTTCTTTTAAGTTTTGGGTGAAGGAGCTTTTGAGGAATGGCCTCAGAGGATTTTGTCAAGTGCCATCAGGCAGAAACACAACTTTAAGAATACTCTGGAATAATCAACTAAAAATTAGGAAAGACATGGTACACACAACTAAATGGAGTCATCATCAAATCCAAGATTTCTGAAGTGGCAAAAATGTTCCTGCATTAACACAAGTTAAAACAATATACTTCAATCTACTAAAATTTTCTTCATTTATATAAATGACACCCAGCAATACCACTCTTAAACCTGTCTCACTTGAGTTTTGAGTACTGGAAGCTCTATTCTGTGGAAAGATAAACACAAATCTTAGTTTTTTCGCTTCCCAGACTTCTCTTCTTTTCAAACAGCAATACCTTCACTAATAAAATTCACAAGCAATAACCACTAAAAGTGTAAACACAGAGGAAAGGGAATAGATTGTGAATGAAGGGGAAATCAGAAAAACACCCGAAACAGAGATACAGCTTACAGGCCTGGGTTATGCTCTTTCTCTACTTTTATTTTGTTATTATGTTGCATACCTTCTGTTTCTTTTGTTGAAAAAGTGTGGAGGAGGGGAAGGTCACACCAAAGATGATAAATGACTTTGTTCATACACCTGAGAAACAACAATACCTCTTTCTACAGCTGTTTTCCCAATTACTTGTGGCTATACTGAAATACAAAGGCGAGTAACCCTGCTTGTGGTAAGCCAAAGTAAGAAACAGTGACATACAGAAAAGCAGAGAAGGTAATTAATATAATGAAATAAGGGTATTTTCCATCCAATTATTTACTCCAATGAACACAGAAAAGAAAGGTGTAATAATCTGAAAAGTCTGGGGATTTTGTGAGGATTTTTGCATTTTCCATTAAGCTCTAAGGCTAGTGTCCACAACAGTCTCATAAAGTTAATAGTCTTAACTGTGTAAGCAAAAATATACCATATTTGATGTCCAGCTTAACATTTTGTATAAACTACAGACTAAAGTTAAGGCTTAACATAAGGTAAATTTGACCACAGTTGTTACCTTTTTATGTCCACAATTGAGATTTAGGAATGTCAGTTCTCCCATTCTCTTTTCTCAAAATATTTTGGTTCTCCAAGTACTTTACCATCTTTGAAATGCTAAGAAAGGTTGTCCCTCCTCCCCTTTTTGATAGACTACATGACAGCCCTTTGTACATTGTAGCAGGTGCTGAAGAAAAATGCTTTTCTATTAAGTCAGGAATGTCACTACTTGCTCGTTAGACAGCAGGCAGACCTTCATCATTTTTGCAAAAGTTATCTCCAGGGAAAACCATCAGCGTGTTTCATTTCCACACTAGCAACTCACTCTTATCACAGACCATCATTCTTCTAAGACAGGCATTTGAATAATACTTCAGATTTGATAATGGCTGACAGATAAAGAAACATGAAATTAAACAGTGCCTACTAATAAAGCGCAAATATGAGTTAAAGAAAAAAGAAAAAACAGATCAGTATATCATTAACACAAATTACAATACAGATTCAGAAAATGGGAAAGCTATTTTTATATAAATTCCTGAGAAACTATACAGAGAAACAGTTTGCAGAGGTAAAGCCAGTGACAGAACACTCTACCAAAACCAGTGATAAGTGTTATTTACTAAACCTAAGCAGAGGCAAGTTCTTTGACACTGCAAGGAATGGTAATTCACATCCTCACTCACAGGCATGATCTAATTCCTGCCACAGATAACCAGCAAAAATGGATCTTTTTCCTTCTCCAAAGTCACACTTGGTAATTTCCTTTAAACCAAGTTAATTTTAAATGGTATGGAACAACAGAGGTAAACAGAATCATATTCAAGATGTTAAAGAGTTTATTTTAGGAATGTGGACAAAAATAATACAAACATCTTCAATATTGTACATTTGTTTAACATTTTAAGGTAATAAACAGCAAAGGGGGGTGATTTAAAGTGTACAGAATAAATGGAAACGTACAATCAGACGGGGGGGAACTTTGCTTGTCACATTATAATGGTAGGCTACTAAAAGTGCTCAAGGAAACACCTCTATGAAAAGAAAGACAGGAAATAAATCACATTATGGAAAATACCAAAAGAACAATAAAAGGTTAAAAAAAATACTGCCTTGTTACTGTACTGGGTCTGGCAGTGACTGAGGTAACTTTCTTCATAGCAGCCCTTAGGGTGCTGCTTTGCTTTGGATTTGTGGCAAGAATAGTGCTGGTAACACACCAATGCTTTGGCTTCTGCTGGCAATTGCTTGCACAGCATCAAGGTTTTGTTTTTCCCCCACTATGCCTGCTCCAGCAACTAGGCCAGGGGTGAACAAGAAGCTGGGAGAGGACACAGTTGGCCAAAACTGACCCAAAATGACCCTATTCCAGCCTCACCAAAAAAATTGGAGGGGGGACTGGGCAAATGTCTGCTTCTGGGAGGTGGCAATTGCCTTTGCAGAATTAGTTCCCACTGCCCTCCTTTCCTTCACTTACTGTGCCTTTATCTCAACCCTTTGCTGTTCCCATTCTCTCCACATGCCCCTGAGGGAGGGAGGAAGCAGCTGGGCAGTGTCCAAGCTGCTGGCCAGGGTCAGCCCTGTAAACTGCAGAATCTGGGCAACTTTATACTTTTTTTTTTTTTCAATATACATTAACTTTGCAGAAGAAAGTGTTCACACAGACTGATGTTTCTTAAATTTAGGAACACATAACTTATGTTTGTTTCAAGATGGACCTTCCTCCTGTTTTGCTAACTGGTTTCTTTTTCACATCAGTGCTATATTCAAAGTATGTATTAACATTCCTACAACTGAATTCCATTATTCAAAGACAACTATGCTCCTCCTCTCAACCCTTACACATTACACTCTGGGAAGATCTTTTTCCAGGCAAAAAAACCCCTACTCACAAGAATGAGCACGATGTATTTTTCATCAACTATTTCTGCTATGTGGAGCTGTGCTTCCATGTTGCTTTTTGTTTTTATATATATATATAAATCTCTTTATTTAGGAAGAGAGAACAACATGAAAACAACTACTTTAAGTGGCAGTTAAGACTGAACTCAAACACACTATTGCGCCTACTAACCATCTAAATCAAGCAATAAAATATAGATTTAAGAAGCGGAAAGATAACCAACAAATTTCAGTGAACATTTCAACAACAAAAACCATTTATAAAAAATTAGTTCTATACATGTAGGACATAGAAACATGTTATTTCAGAAAATCTTTAGCTGCTTTTAGTTTTACAACCAGGAAAAACACTTTGGAGAGGAAAACACAAAAGCAAAAGAGCACAAAGAACAAATGAAAATAAATTGTCTTCTTCGATTCTGGAGTTACGGTTCTTGTGGAAGGAGCTCATCTTTATTCATTCTCAAATCTGCTGTAAGGGTTATCAGAATCCTGCAGAAGACCTGTAAAACAAAATGGGACTACATTTATCATTTTCTTATAACAGAAAAACTGAGTTACCAACTTCACTGCAGTAGGTACTGCATATAACAAATCCAAAAGGCAATTCTTGTAATAGTTCCTCTATTACCTAAACACTCAAGAATTATAATAAATTATAAGTGTTCTTAAGCACTCTTCTCAGACTATAATCATGAATAAGTATTTCATGATTTAGCAGGGAGAGAACATTTTTCTATGAAAATTATCATGGAAAACACATTTCTCACTTGTTTGGTACACCCAAAAATGCACTTGTGAGAGTCAAGTTGACAAAAACCTAAGTATAGAGATGTCTCAAGAAGATCAGCTTCCAACTGGCCAGTTTATAAATGCAAATGACTGTAAGATCATCACCCTTTTAAAATATAAGATGCTGCTAGTTTGACTTAAGTTCTACTTCAATTATACTCAACCACCTGTCATATTCACACACTTACAGCTTTTCTGCAACAGTACAATAATCTCTAAGAAAAAATGAAGATCACTTCTTATGTGCACTAGAACCTCCAGGGACCACTACAAGAGCATCACTTAATCCAAGTTGCAATACGTTTCCCTCACAAAGATTCTTAATGACTTTATACTAGAATACTGTCACAGAAAACACTGCAAAGCCATCCAATTATGCTGAGGCCTGGATATGCAAAGTGTCCTCTGTATGGATTAACTGAGCAACCGCTGTTCCACACAGAAATTATTTCAAAGAGACTTTAAACCTCACTTGAAACCTGCGCTAGGAAGAAGACTGAAAATAATGGAGTCCTGTAAGAGTCTAGAGGCTGACCTTATGTTGTGAAAGGACAGGACACTATTGCTATTTTTTCTGCCAAGATTTTTATACTGATGTCTGACAGGGACTCTTTTCTAGCTCATTTGTCTAGGCATGGAGACAGAAGACCATGCAGCTGAGCAACTCCAAATCACAAACGTTCAGATTCACAATAATGAAAAAAAAAATTTTCTAGTCACTGCCAAACCTTGTAAGAACTCCCCTCAGTCCTTTTCACACCATACCTCTTTTCCACATGTACTTGCACACAGATACTGAAGATTCACTGTTTTATCTGAAAGTTAAAACCTAATGGTGCTGTAGGCAGACTACACTATTGCCTACCTTGTGTAGCTGGTGAGCTTCACTTGAACTGTCAGGTTATTTTAAGATGCCAGTCAAGCAGCACAACTGCTCAGTGCTGATTACTGTATCAGTTACTGCAACTAACCACCTGATAGGGAATAGTAAATATTTGGAATAAAGAATAAATATGAAAAGTCCTGTAATCACTCAAACAAACAAGATTACAAGCAGTCAACTTGTAAAATGTTAATATCAAAACTATCCCTCATATATAATGACCCTTACTTGTCCAAGGAGTAAGCCAGTAATATTTATAAAGCTTCAGCCAGGTAACATGACATATAATCTATCTATCTGGTGTAGTACCTTGTATCAGAGGTACTATCCATTTCTATAATTGTTTTTGAAAAAAATAAAAGAAAAATTTAAGCATTTGTTTAATAAGAATATGCTTAGATGATATAATTGTCAAAAATAATCTACAATCTTTTCAGATTTTGAAATTTTTATAATTTTAAACTTCTAGAAAGGGGTTACTTCTCAAATTTTAATCTTACCTTTCATGCATTTAAACAAACAGTTGTGATGTCCACCAAGTCTATTGTAGCTGTCAAGTAAACTAATACACAATAAAAAACCCCCTCTTATCCTTGGCCTGCCATTCAACCTTCAGTGCCTTCAAGTAACATTACTGCATTAATTTAAGCCCAACTCAAAGAGAGAAGAAACATTTATTTTACTCCCAGATCGTCACCACCCCTCCTCCAGACTTGTTAATACTTTGGCAGTTATGATATACGGCCCCTAATATATTTAGTTACCTGAAACACAACTGAGTAGTCCAATTTAAAAAAAAAACCTGCAGTACTTCTGTATCTCACCCCTTCGGAACACAGAACACGTTTACACAACATTTACCAAAAATCAGAATCAATACTAGAAATTACCACTATTATTACAACTGCCATTGCATAAACTCCCTGCGCTCATTAAGTTCCATTTACAAATAAATGCACCTAACTTGAAAAAGCTTTCTTAAAGATGGCAAGAGGTGGTACCATATTCCCTGACAAAATGAGCATACCCTGCAGACTTTTCTCTGTAGAGTCTGGCACGTGCTTATTACAATTTTTTTTGATATCTCATTCAGAACACACACTAAACACTTCACAGGCCTGAAATAGATATTGTTCTTTACAGTCCAAACAACTGAAACCCAATGGGGATGACTTTCTACATCCAGTAGTACCAATTTCAAATTAACCAGAGGATCAGAGTAAGAGTCCTGATAAACCTTTCCTATACCATTCTGAGGAGTGAATATACCTTTCCTCTGCCCCAAAACACTCAGCTAAAAGCCATTTTAGAAAACTAATCCTCATTTTTCAAGTAAATGTGTCATTTTTACTCCTCACTGCAAATGCCATTCCCAGTAGTACTTGCTCTAATTTTACTGAATTATGTTTAGGAATGAACAGATCTAATCACCACCAATCAGGCATTAGTATGACCAACTTAAAAGTACTCTTGTCTGTTTCATGACAGAATACTGAAACTGAATAGGCTTTAAGAACTATGGGTCAATCCAGTGTGAATACTATTGGCTCTGACTTCAGAAATTGATCTCCCAGGAAAAAGGGACTCCAAGAGAAATGGCAAGCCCTCCTTCCAAATGAGGATAACCAGGGGTTACAATACCTGATCCACTTTGCTTTCAGCCTTGCTCTCAAACTTGTATCCAGCAT
This sequence comes from Illadopsis cleaveri, assembly GCA_013399915.1. NCBI lineage: Eukaryota > Metazoa > Chordata > Aves > Passeriformes > Timaliidae > Illadopsis > Illadopsis cleaveri. The sequence goes on along the minus strand of VXBB01022420.1, from coordinate 140,810 downwards.
TTAAACTTCTTTTACCCTCAGCATTTTAAGTACATCATAAGATTACATGAAGTAAGAGGAGTGAGACAGCAGCTCATCACTTGCACCAGCTCTTACTGAAGAAGTAACAGGTTCCAGTAAGTGGACAAAAACTATTTGGAGAGACATACAAAAAAAGGGGCATGACAAAAAGCCTCTGTCAGCTGCCACAGCTGCTCTGCCAGTGCCACTGCAGCAGCTGGCAGCCCATGCTAATGGGGCAGCACGTCTGGTTCAGCTGAAGCTCTTGTGCTGCCTTGAAGCAGACAGGAGTTATCTCTTGACTGTTTCCTGTCTGACATGAGAGCTACTAACCAAGTTGTCATTTATCCTCAAGGGTTCAGAGAAACCAGATGTTTGTATCTTCAGGAGCCTTGTTTGCAATCAAGTCCATTACATGGCACTGATGAACTTGAATATTGGCACACAGGTCACTTAGAAGTTCTTCTATTTACCCTCTTTTGAGGTCAGTATTTGACCAACTTAGCAGTATCTAAGAAACACTCAAAAATTTGAAAGGTATAGTAGTCCAGTATCTTTCATTAGTTTGTATGAAATAATGAAGCATCTTAATAAATATGAAATGACAAAGCAATGGTCAAAAGAAATTAATACCTCTTTCCCACACAGTCATTTATATTGTATCTAACTATGTGTATCTATATTGTATCTGTATTGTAACTATCTAACTATGCAGGTTCCCAGTCACTGAGATCTGACTCTCATCATGTATTAACACTGCCCAAACCCAGAATTAACAAGTGAAATACTTACAAGAGACTGTGTATAGTTGAAAACAAAAAAAAAAAACTAGTTTGCCCCATGTCTTCACCCCTTATTAAACTTTTCCTCCTTATTTTTAGTTCTCCAGATTAACAGCTGTATTCTTAATAAACTAAATAGCTTTCAGTGTTTGGCAATGCAAGGTTCTCCTGCCTTGCATTCAGAACACTAAAGAAGGTCAAGGCAGAGTATCTACCCTGAACAGAAACATTTACTGTCATAAACTACTGAATATAAAAACCAATATCTTACATAAAATAAACGAGAGGATTACATATCCTTAAAATAGCTAATCAAAACCTTTGCAGAACTAAAGCAATGAAATTATAATAATTTTGAAAAAATTAAATGAAAAAAATCCTTCCACTAATACTAGGCAAAATCCCCAAATAAATAAAAAAATAATAAAGCAGCTTCTCACTAATGCTATACTGAACACACAATAGAAGCAAATGCAGCAGGAATTAAATTGTAGTTCCTTTGTGTACTACACAAGCTGCAAAGTACTCTGAATTCTACTTTAAATTTTTCCTAAGAGTCAACGTATAATTTGTGTAATCATGTTGCATTCATATATACGACCAAATGAAAAATACTATCAAATTGTGCAACAAAGAAACAATTGAAAGTGTGTACTCCTGGTTGCTAAAGCTCTATTGCTTCCAATGCTCCCAAAGGATTGTGGCTAGAGTGACACCTGCAGTGCATTATAAATGTGTAATTACCATTTAAATGGGCTATGGAAAGCTGGGGGATGAAATGGGAAAAGGCATTCCCTTAAAGCCAACCAAATACTGAAATTTCAGGCATCATCATCTTAATCTACAGTCAGGTTAACAAAGTCATTGTCATTCTGCTACTCATCCATAACTGAGAATCCTCTCTGCAGTGTGTAAGAGTGCAAAATAATCTAGTGCCTCCATAATTACTTGCAGCAGTTTTTATTAGATTATGTTTAATATGCTAACATCTGTATTTTCTAGATAGTAAAAAATGTTGACAGAAGATCCAAGTCTACTCTATGTCTCATCAAATTATTCTGACAATCATTTGTCTGTATATTATCAGAATGCAACTCCTATATTCAATAGCAATTATATTTTTGAATTTCAAAATTTATACATATTTTGTGTTTCATTTTTCCTCAGTTACACAAATCATTTAAGGATGTGCTAATTACGTTTATATGAGAGTAAGATTTTTCTTTAAGACAAAAATTAACCCTGAGATTCCAGGCCTCAATTTGATATATCTGATGATATATCTGATAATATAAATTAATCTTTGCTTAGGCAACACAGCAAACCTGTCAATAAACTTTATATAGAAGTTTGTTAATAAAATTTAAGTTTTATAGTCTAATTTCAATCTTGTGCAGGTAAGCTGCATTGCAAAATGTAAGTGCAGGAAGAAGCGAGTCTGTCGGACTTCTTACAAGAAGGAACACTGCATTAACACAATGAACATACAGACTTGTTTCTTATTAATTCATTGATAGTGGAGGCAAAATGACACCAGCTCTCCTATGACAGGGTGCACAGTATAGCTACAAGCAATACTTGATTTATTGAATTTGATGTCTGTATTCCAGAGGCATTGCATTATACAGTTTTAAATTTCAGTTTTAAATCTCAAGTACTCCAACAAGACCCAGCAAAGCACTCCACAGAGGTCTGAAAGTTAAGCACTGAACAGACAACTGTCTTCAGTAAAATGCAGGGCCATACAGAGACAAATGAACTGGTTCCACGAGCAGAACATAACTGAATGCAGCTTTCACATCACTGAACCCCAGTGCAGGGCTCTGATATGGGAGCTGCAATTCTGCACCCAGGACTTGCATCTTGGCTGCATCCAGGAGATGCAAAGGTCCATCTGCACTCAGTGCAGCAAGTTATTGTGGGGATATATTAGCTTAGTCATTGCCCTAAGCTCTTCACCAGATCTTTCCCAATGATTCAAACTTGCTGAGATTGACTGTGAGGTCTCTTGTAAGGAGAAATAGATACAAAAAGCCTGTGTTGTTTTTTGTTGTGCTTGGATTTTGTTTGCTTTTTTTACATCTGGACTATCATCAGCCACTCAAACACCTCTTGAAACTGAATTGTGGTTGAGATACAGGGTTAATTATCCTGTAAAATACCACAGAACAACTTCAGTGACTGCTGTTTAACAAAAATTACTTCCAGTTTCTACAACATTCTTTCTCCTGTAGCTCAAGCTTCACAGTGTAGTTTTCCTCCTTCACAGTTCTGGCAAAGAATCATTCTTTTGCAAACGTTCTCTAGGCAGAGAATTCCCTACAGAGTTTGTCTGAATCACTTCTGCATCAGGCAAAGGGCAGGCTGCAGATTCATGAAGGCATTCCTAGATACTGCCAATCAGTTTAACAAGAGGATGAAAATTAACAGCTTTGAGTGACTGTTCAGACCCCTAGAAACACATTCTCTGACATTAGTGCAATTTGCATAATAAAAAATGCAGCAGAGTTTTAGCAGATCTGTCTCTGAATACACAGTACTATTAACCCTATGAACAAATCCAATGAAAAGTGCAAGCACTCACAAAACTACGTATTAAGAGTCTCCTACACAACACAGCAGGTCCTAGAGTCTTGTGATATTCTTCTACAACTTCCACAGCTCCACTTAAAAACAAAGAAAAAAATATTTTATCCCTACATTAGGCTGCATTCTCCACCCTTCTTTTTCAAGCTTGATATAAAAGCTTGCTATCTACTAAGTCAGCCACTCCTCCATCAATAGCCATGACTCCAGTAGCAAAGTTCAAGCAGGTTCATTTACCACATTCAGTAACAAACAAAAAAGCCCCCAAACTCAGTCCTCTTACTTAGGAACAGACAGAATGAACCACTTATTTTAATCAATATATTTAAGTGCCCATCCCAAGCACACTGTCTTCTTGCCCAGTTGGGCAGTCAGTGCAGGAAGAGAATAGGAGCATAAACATGCTGAGATCAGGTGTCAGAAGACAGGCATCAGCAGAAAACTGGGCTTGATTATTTGTGTCACTCATAAAGCAGCTTATTTCTGCTGTGAATATTAACAATAATTAGGGAAAAGGAATCAACTTAGTATCAAAACAAGATGACACATACCATACTTCTTACGTATTTCATCATGCTTCAGTTTTCTTTCATGTTTCCTGCAAGAAATAAAGGCATCAGAAGAACATTCAGACTCTTTTGAGCTGTAAGCAAACTATAATTACATCCAAAAAGGACAACAGCATTTTTTACATTAGCATTAGTAATTACATTACCAATTTTTTTTTAAAAAAAATCACACTTAGCAGTTGTATGTATATTATCTTTCTATTTACACTTCATCTCTAAGTATCTACATACACTGTATCTATAAGACCACAAATTCTTACTAACTGATAGTGCAAACATAAGCTGTATTATAATAAACAATAAGAAATACTTTTCTATATTAAAGTAAAGCATCCACATATATACACACATTCATACACTGAGGTGTTCATCTATAGGTAAGAAGCAAGGTACTACACTACACTGGAAGACTCCCTAATGCTTTCCAGCAGGGAGCATCATTGTAAAATTTAGCTGTGCACAGAACATACTTCGGAATATTAATTCAATATAATAGTTCTAAAAGGATAAAAAGGTGTATTACTATTTTGCTTAAGATGTACAGCAAGTGTAAGTGAAAACTACTGCTTTCTCAACTAAAGCATGGCATCCAGGCAGAGATTAAAGTATTGTGCTAAATATAATTGGTTTTTATATTGTCTGGCCATAAGACCATTTTCAAGGCTGTATCTAATACTGCCAAACTTAAATTATTCACAGAAATAAAGTGCCTGCTGAGTTGATTTCTCCTTCCCCTTTGTAAAGGTGAAGGAGAGAAAAGGAAAGTTATTTAAGTGAAAAAAATTCCATTGTTTCTCAGATAGTTTTCCTATACTACAAAGGAAGGATCTATTTTGCTCAGTTTAAAAAACAAACATAAAAGTTCCTACACAACTGCTTCATGATCCAGGATCTATATACCTTGAGGAAAAGTCATAGAATTTGGCAAAGATGTTCCTCAAAAACAAAACAAACCAAACAAAAAACCAAAAACCAAACAAACAGAAAACAAAACAAACCAAACAAACAAAAACCCAAACCAAACCAAACCAAACAAACAAAAACACCAAAAAAACCCTTTGCTACCCCCTGTCAAAATTCAACCCAGTCAAGTCAGACAAGTTGTGACTTCTGCTGGATTCCAATTTGCACGTATTCCACAGAAAGCTGTTAAGCACTGACAGCTTAATTCACCAAAGATCCCATCTGCCCTATGCATATTCCACCTCCCAACAATTCCTACTGCTAATCAGATCCTGTGTGTCCTCAGAAGCAATTATCTTGCTTCCTACTGAGCTGAGGGTTGAACTGGCCTTTTCCAGCAACTGCACTTCTGGAAAAGCATGCAGATAAAGCACGATGAGAAAAACCAAACAAGACAGAGAGACTCAAAACCTTCCACCACTATTTCCCAGAGATACCCACGTCCATTACATGTCTCTGCATTTTTAAGCCCAGGCAGCATAGTAAACAAAGCAACCTGGACAAAATGCAGTAAGAGGCACTGGAGAGTCAGGGTAATAAAATTCAGGTAGAGGAAGAAAGTCAGGACTGAAGAGAACAGAAAAAAGAGGAAACAAATTTACCCATTGAAGGTAACTGACAACAGGATTTCCGCTGTCTGTGGTACAAAAGAGGAAGACATTATACGGGGCAAGGGATCTCAGGAAGAGAATAGAGGAGTTCTGCTTAAAGCAGCCTTCTCCAACATACAGCTAAACCTTTCTACTGTATAGTTTTCACATGACCTAAAACCAGGTTTATTACTAGTGGTACTAACGGCATTTCTCCTTTGTTTTGCATATGCTGTCTGAAGTAATGGAGACTCACTGCTGCATTTTCAGCTACTGAAACCTCAGTACTTCAACAGTCAGTGTAAATCAGTTCTGAATTCAGAAAGCATCTGCTTAAGAAGGGGATGTGCAAAATCAAGCTGTGTAGGCTTTAAACCTCAGAAAGTCTTTAGGATACTTCCCTAAGCCATTCAAAACAAATCACCAAACATTTAATTAAGTTTGAAGGGTAAAACCATTAATATCAGTGAAACATTCAAACTCTGACAGGCAGCCACGATGGCATCACTTCACCCATGACTAAATCCTTGCCCAGTAAATAATGTTTAGGTACACATCAACCCAGAAGAACCAGACACAGCTCTGAACAGGCAGTCCCTGAATCAGCCACCCAGAATTACTGCACCACCCACATCTCACATTATGATCAGCTAAAGTCACTTCAGTCTCCCAAGCTGGTTCTGTATCTTAACACTACTGCTGGAGTCTTGGCTTCTCATGCAAGCTGTCCCCACTGCTGTAAGCTGAGAAAGTATTTTTCTCAATACTAACAATTTATATAATAATTTTCCATACTTAGATCTTCACAAATAAACTGCCATCCTTTCTTTCCCTGGCTTCTCTCCTTGTTCTCCCTTAAACAATACACTACCAATTTATACTTGGCACTGGATCTTATTGCTTAGCATTTGTTTATAAACTTCTAAAATAAATCATGTTTTATAGATTATATAAATCTAACATATAGATATATCATGTATTTGAAGCTGCAAATAATTGAATGTATAGAAAAAGACTCGCTACTCAATGCTATGCTTAAAAATGATTTTTCATGTTACAGATAATGAGATCAAATAAAGAACTAAAGCTATGCAATAAGATACCTGTTTTAAGTCAAAAATTGAACTCTAGACATCCTTTTCTTCATGCTCCTCACTATAAGTGCAAACTCAAACCATCATCAGTGACTTTCAACCCTCTCAGTAAACTGACAGCTAGCTTCAGCCTTGTGTAGACAAGCAGAGCCAACATAATTACCCTTACTTTTCATTTTAACAGGCATCCTTGAAAGAGACACTGAAGTATCCATAAGTAACTGAATTTTAATGCAAACAAACATTAAACTTAAAAAGTAGACTTTTACAGTGTATCTGAAAAGACAGAAAATACTAGGTGCTGCAATCATCTTAAACCTTCCACAAAAAATATTTCCATGGAACACTATGGAACTTGGGCCTCCTCACTTTGTTTTTACCATTCAGTAAAGGAATCACTAAATGAAGCCCAGGCTAGTCCTGTTCACCTTCCATTGCCAATTGAAGCAAACAGCCGTATTTGAAGTAGCTGTATCCCACAGAAAAAAAACCAACATGTCATATGACAATAGAAAACCAATTTTAAAAAACCAAGACACAGATTTTCCTCCCATTATATTTATCTGAACATCTATTCACCTATTTTCATAAAGTATGTGAAAACTTCACAGTAGAAAGGAAGGACTACACAGTACAAGGTAGTGTTTTCTTCAGCACGTTGCTTATCAAACATGGGTTGTTGAGAATATGAATTTGTTCTACAGCCTGCTACAAGCAATTCATCCTCCAAAGGTCTTAGAGGAAGCAAGCAGTGGGTAGGGTGAGGTGCTCTAGGTGTTGGAAGTGGCCCACTCCTGGTGTTTTCCCATGACCCCCAGTCACACACACAACAGGTATGTGTTCAGAACATGGAAACGCCCCAGGGCTGCTGTTAAGCTCTCTCCTGCAACTAAAACAGTTTCTGTTTCACAGACACAGTCCTGAGACAAGCTGGGAAAGAGTAATGCTGCTCTGAGTAAGGCTGCAGCAATCATTCTGGCAGTGCAGTCTGCTCCCAGTGATCCTTGTTCCTAGGCTAAACAGAAGAATGGAGCTGGTATTAGCTCTGTGTTGCTAATTGCCCAGTGCAACAGCACTTGCTTGGTGTGTGCAGAGCACACCTTACACTCCAGAAGCACCAGACTTCCTACAGATTAACTGTACCAAGAATTTAAAACTGATAAACACAGATCACAGTGGAAAGGTTATGGAACACAATCATCCCGTTATGCACCTAGTCAGAAGTCTGTTTTATAACAAACACAGGTAAGTGCTGTCTTAACTGAACAAAGCCACATAATTAAGGATGTACATTTCATCACAAGGCACATGTTTTTGGCATACAAAAAAACCCCATTGATATTCCTCACTGGATCCCTTCTCTTTAGAAGGAAACAAAAGCATTATAGTAGAAACATCATGTTCATACTAGCACTCAGCCTACTGTGCTGTGACTAGTTCTAACTGGATTAACAGGTAGAAAACTCCCCTTTTTTCTGATCCATTGCAAATATTCCATATAACTTATCTAAGAAACTGTGAGCATATTTCATAAGTTGGACACCTATTTCTTACTCTTCCAGGCACATTCAGGTCTGACACTTTCAGCTCACAAATTCAGATGTATCTGAAAACAAATTTGCATCTGTTCTCTTCTTGGATGATGTTTGCCATTATCCTGCCATGATGCACAGGGCACTCATGGTACCTGCCACACTGAGCATCAACTTGTTTGCTCTCTGTTCATTCACAGCAATACAGCTCCTAATCAGGTACATCAACCTCATAAAAAAGTTCTGTTTTGTAAAAACCTGAGCTGTAAGAACTGTCATGCCTAACATCACAATGCCTTTTTGTTTAGTACTCCACGTATTTCTTAGAAGAGCAGGAACACTCCTACATCACCAGGAAGTGTATAGCTGTATCTCAAGCTGTCAACACTTACCTCTGAAGAGACTGTAGTCTTCGTTCCTCTCTCTTCCTAGCTAGCTGCTCCTCTTCTTCATCTAGTCTGCTAAAAAAATAAGGAGGGCAGGAAAGCATAAGAGGAGGAAAAAGCAACTTAATTGCTAAGCTATCACTAGTTATTTTACTTCCAAAAAGAGTTTATAGTCGGACCAGAGATACTACTGCATAGCCATGTAAAATTTAACAGCTGAGCAAGTACAATTGACAACTTTCTGTAATTATCCTTTCACATTTTATAATATCCAAATGCTCTACTCATGTAGCAATATGCCCTTCAGCCTCCACAGAACTATTTACAGCTTCTTAGGAAGAGGATGCAGACTGTTCCAGAAGCAGGATTCCCAATTGCCCTTTTCCCCATGTGTCACACCCCATTTAAGACTCGGTGTTCTGCATGTGCACAGTTAAGTCCATTGTTGTCCTCTGGAAGAAGATTGATGATTCATAAGCCTTTGATGCCAGAACAATTTATCTTTCCAACAACCATTACTATCCAATCTCGAGCTGCCCCCAGGAAATGAGTCTGTTCTGGAATGAGCAAGGATTTACATGAGTATCAGCTGTGTGATTCCAGGAAATGCTGAACCTACACAGTATATCTGAGCTGTGCATGTGCAGATATGCTCTACTGAATCCTCTGCTGGACTTTAGCTTTGTGTCCTGCCTTGGAGAATGCTCAGCTTCACTGAACCATTAGATAAGACTGTGTGAGACTTGTAGGACTCTAAAGCAAATGTCAAACCATTTTTCTGTTAGCTTTTCCATGACAGAATTTATGATGACTTGTCAGGATTAGTAAGTGGACAACAGTCATGCTTGCCCAGGTGCTAATCATCTTCCAAAAGTGAATACAGTTCTGAAGATGTCTGAGATTAATATTCACAATATTAATACACCTGAGCAGCATTAACACACATCTGCAGCCACCAACATCTAAGTTAAGCAAGAGTGACATCCAGTGGTTAATTACAGCATGTCAAATGCTTTAAAACAGAAAATTCAGACACATTCTGCTCTGGAAATATGAACTCAATTCTTTCATGTGCTCAAACAGTCTCTCGGAACATTTTAGTTATTTCAATACAAGCCAGTATTTCAGAATCCATGCAACGTTTCAGAAACAAATTTCTTAGTTCCAGCTTTTTCACCTAAAGAATCAGAAAAATCTTGGGGGAGCAGGAAACACACAGAACAGGTCACTTTTATTTGAAAACAATTTTAGACCCTTTTGGAAAACTAATCAATTCTCCACATCAGCATGTCTGGCATGACTAGAAGCTCTCATTCTTGGGCACTCTGCTGTAAAACAGCTTCACTGGAGACCCCATTCTCATAACTATGAATAATCTTCACAATTGGTGTGGCAAAAGATGGAAACAATAAATAAAATGTTGCTATATGATTCAGAAAATGCATTTCTTCCCTGTAGTTAAACAGCATCAAGTATCTTCTGATTTCTGGACACTTTGAATGAATTGTTCTTCCAAATTCATAAACTTTGGTATCATACAAATAAAAACATGGTTGATAACAGAAGTTCATGAAAGTCTATTTAGTAGAGTTTTATGAGTAATAGCTGTTCATGAAACTGTCACAAGTACATGGAACCAGACTCTCAGAAGCCCAAAAACACAGGATAAAAATAAAAACTATGCACCAATATTCCTAGAATTCCTGTGGTAAGATGGACATGGATGAGCCAACTACATTACTGATGTGGGGTTTAATGCACTTAAGTATTCCCTGTGTTCAAGGAAAAGGTAAGTTCAGGCTTCTCAAGAACTTAACACCACAGCTTAAGAATTCCCAAAAGAAACACTGATAACTCTGCAAAGCCAGGTTAACACCCCAGATCTCAGATGATACATAAATGATAAAGAGCCAGTTAAACAGATCTGGTGCTACATTTCCACAACGTTTCCTCCTCCTATTCATGAAAAAAAAAGTTTCTTTTGTGGAAGATGAATCCCCAAAAGTAAGGAAGAAGAGAGCAAAAGAATTCTAGCTGAGAATCAGTGGGCTTAAAGCCAATAATGTACCAGGCTTCAGTGTAATAACACATTCTGACTTCTCCTGAAATAAGCTGGACCCCAGATTGACAAGACCTATAAATCCTCTAAGGGTCACAAGATTAAGCTTGACACCTTTGGAGTCTTGGCATAAGATGACTCTCAAATAACCCTCTATTTTTAGAATTAGATGTTACAGTACTGATTGACAACTTAGCTACTGAAACTGAAGTCTGGCACAAATATCTCTTTTCACAGGATTCAAGCTTTATTTGCTGACATGTTAGCCACAGGGGCCTACTCAGTTGTTCTGCAGAGGATGTTAGCAGATCTTATGTAAGATCTAAACCTGTTCTTTACATCTTTAAGGCTTATCAGCACAGGGCTAAAGAGTATTCATTTTTGCACTAGGGCAGATCTGGTATACCAACCCACCAACAGAACAGGTACATGCTTCTTCCTCAGGGAAGAGAGAAAGGAATGAGATGTTATTTATAATTATTTTCACACTTCTTTAAAGCCACACATGTACCATATTTCTCTGGCTTTAAGATCAGCACTAAACAATGTACAGTTGCCTAAGTTCTTTCAAAAAAAACCAAAATCAAATCTCAAACAGGGACTGTGAGTCAACGGTACTTAAAAAAGTATAGAAATCATTTCAGACCAAGAAATAAAGTTCCCAGTTTATTTATACAGGAACCACTGAAGGACAAAAAGAACAGAGCTAGCTGAAACTACACTGTCTAGAAAGCTTTAAAACTTGAGTGATAAAGGCAAGCATGTTGTGCTGTCCCACTTCACATCACAGCACTGATGTACCTATTTTAGCTACTCATCAACTACTTCCCTCCTTTTAAGAATATTGGCTACTTAAAGAAGCCAGTTAAAGAAAAAATTACAAGTTCTCCAAGATCTCAAGAACATTTAATTTTTGCAGTATTACTTTCCTTGAAAATAAGTAAATCGTTCTTAGTATCTTAGAGCAAAGAGGTATTATCTTGCATTTAGAGTACCTTCTTGAATTGGCAAAGAGAGCTAATCCCTCAGATAGTGACCGCTGACAGGCCCTAGGACAACTCTGAAAGATGTGTGTATAGGTGCTGTGTAGGACATTGTTACTCAGTTACTTGTTACTCACCTGGTTCCTTTTTGCTGCACCATGAGCTTGCCTTGAAAGAATTTATTTATACCATTATCACAAGAAGCAAAGATTTATTTGGTCATTGAAAGTTTTCATGTCCAGTGTTACTAAGAAAGTGTAAAATGTAGCAGTGTGAAGCAATAGCTTACCTGAAGTCAGACACATCAGTGCTGTTACCACTAGAAAAATCACTTCCAGCATCATTTCCAGTGTCATACCACCTGTCACTAAATATCTCTTATCTTGTTGTCTTTCTCAAACAAATAAAGCCAAGTGACCAAAACTGCTTCCAAGTGAAAATATTCTTAGTATACTGGAGAGTAGAAATTGTAGGTAGATAGGGAAGACCAGGACCCAGTGTTAACAAAGTAAACAAATGCATGTGTTTACCTCCTGGAACGCTTTCTGCAGTAACAGCAGTAACAGCAACAGATTGTTATGGACACCAGAATGAGTCCAGCTACCACGGCCATGGCAATAATTACATCCTCAAAGTTTACTGAAAAACATGAATATATTCAATTTGTTAGACTCCATCAGTAACATTTATCTTTCTGATAATTCCTCCCTTCCTTCCCAGACACTTTTTCATACCTATATGCAAAAACCTCCACATGATTAATTTTAACTACTCCAGATAAAATGCAGGAAACCACATTCAAACTTTGCTATAATGCATAATCTACACTGAACAGACATCAAGTAAATCCACATTTCTCATTTTGTTACTTCCCTACAAGTTACAAACAATTAAATATATTTCATCTAGTAAAGCAAAAATTTTTTAAAAATTTGTTTCAAACAAAAATTAATTTTTTTGGAAGTATACTACTTAGTTGAAGCAAAAAAGATTTTTTTTTGAACCTATTAAAGTGCAGGAAAAGACTGTCAGTTTTCAGTCTACATTCCTGGCGCCATTACCTATTTCACCTGCTTACTATTCATGAAAACACCCAACACAATTAAGCTACTTTGTATTACACTGTTCTTGGCTTCACTCTGGTTAACAATCTGTCAACACATGTTATTCATATAAAATTGTAACTGGAAGCAAGTAATTTGTTTTTGACTTTGAAAGCTGCACTATTCACCTTCATTTTCAGCAATGGTGAACAACATTCATCTCTTAATTTTATTTGCTCAAAGTAAAAAAAACCATCACCACCATCTTCACAAGTTAATTAATTTTCCTGCTGTGTTTGTAGGGGACAGTCTCAATAAGACCATATAACCCCATGGCATGTTGCTGCCTGTAATTTGTAAAAAATCTATTAAGGAAATGCATATTTGAGGGTGTTTTTGTTGTTGTTTTGGTCTGGGCTTTTTTTTCTACTTTTACTTTTTTTTTTTTGCTGAGAATGTGCTCCATCATGAAGTTTTCATTCTGTGTTTAAGCTACAGTCAATTTAGAAACACAGATGGCACACAAGATAGACGCCATTTCCACAGCAGCAGTAAACTGTCAAGACCACCTTTAGTTTGAGTAGAAAAGGACATGTGTTTCTCTGCTTGGTGTGTTTGTGAGTGTTAAGTTACTTCACAGCAGCTCATTTGATGCTGTGTTTTGGATTTCTGGCTCAAACATGCTGGTAACACACCAATGGTTTGCCTGTTGCTGAACAGGCTTGAAGCACCAAAATATTTTCCCACCTCCCCCTGCCCCCTTCCCTCTGTTCCCGCTGTGAGGAGGAACAGAGGACACTGGACACAGGCAAGAGACTGGGAGAGGTCAGGAGGGGATGTTGACAGAACACTTGACCCAAACTGGCCACCATAGAATGTGGTCAGTGAAAAAATCTGAGGTGAAGGAAAGGTAAGTGGAGGGCGTAACTGGCTTCCAAGGGGAAAGCCAATTCCAATGGCAATTTATTGTTTGGGGACTGACTGAGCATCAGTCTGCCTCTGGGGGGTGGTAAAAAAATTGCCTTTTTTCCTCTCCCTCTTCTTCCTTCCCTTTTTAAACCATCTTTATCTCAGTCAAGGTGGTTTTCTGCTCTTGTTCCTTTTTCTTCCTCCATCCCACTGGGGCCATGGGAGGAGGGAGGAAACAAACAGCTGTGTGATTACTCACTACTGACAGGAGTCAACCCTGCACACTTTCAGAAAAAATTCTGCTAAACATTTCATAATAACAGCCTTTACAACAACACTGCAAGCCCACTTTTCCTAAAAGTGAGCTTTATCACTGAAATTATATTCTTCTGATACCCTAAAAAAACTCCAACAGAAGTCTAAGCATAAACACCTCTTCTCAGAAAACAAAGCCAAAGCCTTTCTGTAAGAATATAGAATTGATAAGGGTCACCTGTACTTTTTAATCTATTCACTCTGCAGCAGTCATTAAGTGGTAGTGTTCAGAAACTTGCATGTTCCACTTTAACAGCAATCTTCTGCTACCCCAATTTAGACTACTGCAAAATCTCTCTGAGCTAAGCATAGTAACTTTCTTCAGTCAACACAGTCCCTGATAGTTCACTCCTATTTGTTTTTGTCCTTCAGCCACCTGGTGTCCATGCACAAACACACAGAAAGCAGCAAGCGTTTGCTCTGGTGGACTGAAGCTGTATGTACTCTTGTAAGATACATACTAAGCTTCTTCTAAACTTTCCAATGCCTCAGGTGTTCTCTGTTCCAGTCTAGTCTGATTTTAGATCTGTACACACATTATTACAAAAACAGTCCAAATATTTCATCCTGATGGCAGCACATGCTCAGTCCTGTATTTTGTAGTAAAACATGCAAAGCAAATGGATACTGAAGAACAATTACAAGATACAAGATTACAGTGGCACTATATGCATGTTCCTTTTAAACCTTATCTACACTGACTTTCAATGTAGGTAAGGTTTAAAAGTACCCATCAGTTACACTGTTATTTCAGTTGTTTAAGCAAAAATAGTATTCAAGAACTTCTGTGTGACTCTATTCCTGTGGTATTGGTTCACTGCTGCCACTGGAATATAATAGAACTGTGGATCTAGACAAATCATCCAACACATTCAGATATTTTAAAGACGGTAAAAATGTTTTAAAGCCACTGCATCAGCATACCTACATAGGCTGTTCACACAGAAACCTTAATAACAACTGTTTCTAAGTTCAGAAGATTAGAGCTATGGCTCCAAATCATACCCACTGCCTCCTTGCCCCACCGCTCCAAATAAATTATCAAGAAACAGCTCTAGCAAGCTGTCTTACTTTAATCACACTCATAAATAATTCTCTACAGCAAAAGTAAAATTAGTACCTACTCCAGCAAACTCCCCATCGAGCATTTGAGAGAGAACACAATGAAGATGGTGGAAGAATACTTCTTACAGGGTAATCGATACATGTATTGTTGGTGTAACACCAAAGGCACTGTGCAAAAGAAACAAGAAAAACCAAATTATTAATCTTCAAACACAGTTAACAATTTAGTGCACCACTCTAAAGACAGATTTCTTCTGTGAATGTAATACTGGAGAAATGCAAGTGCTTTGTCTTATAAAGCCTACAGAAGTCCTAGTACAGTTTCTCAGTAAAACCTAAACTGAATGCTGAATAAGAACATTTTGTACTTACAAGTAACACTAGCCTGAAAATATCTGGGAACATATTGAGGTATTCTGCATACTTGAGGGTAAAATGGCTTTGGGTTTAAAATTACTGGAATTAACAAATAAATACAAAATCGGACTGCCGACTGTTCAGAATTTTAAAACACCTCATATCTTTAAGGAATAAAAATACACCTATAATATTACTTCAGCCTTTGCATTTGATTATCAACATAAATAAAATAGTAAAGAATCCTTGTAAGTCTACAGGAGCTTTTGCTGCAAGGTAATGAACAACACAGCCTCATCCAGTCTGAGTTGCAAAGTACTCTGTGTACCTTAATTGCACATACCTACATATCTGGGTACTTTTAAAATTTAAAGTGTTTATGTGTATTGTAGTTAAAATTCCGGTACAACATTTCTGCCTTTAAAGTCATCACTAATCATCAAGCTTAGGTTTTGGTTTTCATCTGTCAAAATAAATAATTATTCAGAAGTCATTTATCACACAGCTAAAACAGTGAAACAGTTTTGAATAATGGCAGTAGGAATCTCTAACAGAACTTTTTTTTTAGGATTCGTTACAAAAAGAGTTCAGCCAGCAACTATGCTTTATCTAACAGTACTATCAAGAACATCTCTGTCATACATCCTCAATTACACAAAGCCTGTTATCTTGCTCTTAATGGATTACAAAATGTTAAATACAAAGGAAACAATTTGTAGCAGATTCTGCTTTTTTGAAAAATGTGGATACAAAAAAAATGTTTTACTATTCTGTAGTTGCTAGAGTGTCCCAGTTAAACATACCCATAAGGATACATCAACAAAAAACCCTAAGAAAGTAGAATTCACTTTGCAAAAACCGTGCCCTTTTCATTATGGATGTTAGATGACAATATGCTTTTTTTGGTTCAAATATTTAATAAGAATTAACAGTTCAAAAATAACAACTAATAGGGGGCATAATAAAAGTCACTGTTAAACTCTGAACATCATGTTGACCCTGTTTTGAGTAGGAAGCTGGACTAGGTGGCTCATGAGGTCTCTCCTAATCCAAATGACTGTACACTGTTGGTGACAACTGGGAGCCCAGAAAGGGCACTGTGTCATTCTGATGGAGACTCCTGCATCTAACTACTGAAAATGTGTCAAATGCAAAAGGAAATACCTGACACAGCTACTGGCTGGAGCAGGGGCTGAAGTACAAGAAAATATTTCAACTGACTCATTCCCAATGATAAAAGAATCTGACAATACACAATCATCAATACAATTCAATTAATATTTTTCTCTTAAAGCCAAAATATGCACAAGTCAAGCAGGTAAGTTCAGATATTTCTCAATCTTCCCTGGTGAAGGGGTTTTCCAGTAATGGAACCTTATATGCAACTTTAAGATTCCTGAAATAATTCTTTTCAATTCTGAAGTTTGAATTTGACATAATCTCTCACTTCTGATCTCTAACAGAACTATCACATCCTGCTTATCTGCAGGATGCTTATTGTAGAGCTAAAGAAGTTTTCAGCAAAGAACAGAGAAACAAATTCTAATATTTAAATACTGCCTTACTGCAATCTCATTGGAAATCTAAACACTTTGCTACCAACAGTGGCTTAGCCTAGCAGTCTTAAGCACACAGAGTCTGATGTAGGCAGTGAAGGGAGCTGTACACTCTGCCTCAGTTACAAGCACTTCTTGGGGCATCTTTAGAGAAAGGCACTTCCAGTTAATTTGCATTAATTTCCCAGTTTACCTAACACAACAGAAGAAAAGCAAGGCATTTTAACTGCCTTAAAAGACTGAGTTTATTAGATGGACATTTAACTAAGTGCTACCCACAAAATGAGGATGAGCCTGAGGCAGCAGCAACATCAACTTGCTCAGCTGAGCTATACAAGCCCTGAGCACACACTGACACTGGAAGCCTGGATTGGATCTGTCCTCTCCAGACAAAGCACAGGAACACCCTGAGTGACCAAATCATGGAGCAAGCCTGGCAAAGTGAGAGCACACTGGCATCACCTGTTACAAAGGGGAAGTAATACATCAGTTGATTCTGCCATTTAAATAAGAAATAAACAGCCAAAGAAAGCCTAACAACTTGATTTCATATTAAGTGGAAATTCTTATCAATCAGAAAAGATGTTAAAAATCTTACCGAAACATTTTTCAGACATTCTTCACAGGACTTCTGGGAAAATACTGAACATGCTAAAAAAACCAAACAAAACCAATTATACAGAGATTATATTTATTTTTCTATTTACAGAGATTTATACTAATTTTTATTCCATAAGGTCAAGCATTTCTCATAATATTTAACCTTTTTTTTCCTAATCCTAGATACAAGCAATAATTTTGACTGAAGTAATGAAATCTCAGTAATTCCATTCCAGAGGAACTGCAGCCAACAGAGATCAAAACCATTTAAGTTCAACCTGAGACACAGGGAAACAATTCCAGCTTACCTTTAACCTCAGTTTGCTTTCTCTAAGGACAACACAGAAGATGTAACCCAAGAGTCTCCTGGTAGTTCTGCTGAACTTCTAGAACTTACACCCTTCAATTTAGGGAAGATTTCAAACTGTGCAGCTTTGGAAGCTTTGCAAAAGGTGACCCTTGCTAAGGATTTATCCCCTTCCATTGGTATTAACTTCCTTCTGGCAGAAAAGAGTTTATAAAAGATAAAGCTCTCCAAATAATATGATTTTAAATAATAAAAAACACTTCCAAATATAGGACACAAAGTTATTATGCAAGAGATCAAGAAGAACTTTAACAGAAGCTTGACAAGCCAAGTGATGCATTTTCTTTGAATTTTAAAAAAACCCACATACTTACTGGTGTTCACATTTACTTTTTTTAGAAGTACCCCATGTTTATCATCTTAAGACCAGTCTTTTTTTACCCATAACTCAGACATAATTTGTTGCCCACAGGACCACATACATGCCTTAGTCTTGACCTAGATGAACTACTTGAAAGATGAGGGGGAGTCTCCTTTCCTAGTCTGAACCTGGATTTTTCTTCCAGTAATTGCAATTCCTGTAATTTTTTACACCAGTTAATGAAACAAGCTTGTTCTTATTTCAGCATATGACAAATACAAATGGAAAGGATCTCCAAATGGAGCATTATTCACAAGCAGTTGTTAATTTGAGCTAGAGTTACTTACTTGTGAAACAACTACAGATGTCAATATTTTCTTTTTATAATTCATAATTAAATATTAGAATTAAATATATCTGGTACTAATCCTTAACATTAAATGCATTTTATGTACCAGTATATTTATCTTTAATTAATATATTCATATAGAGAACTAACTCCCTTACCAGTTTCTCCCATACCAATCAAATTGTTACAGGTACCAATTAACAGCCTAAGTGTAAGGCCCATATACCAATTCATAAAAAAAACAACATGAGGAGCAGGTTCAGAAACTGTTCAGTTTATACTTAAAAATTTTCAAATGGGATTTTCAACATGGAGTATCACCATGCTTATTATAAAAATACTTCATTACTTTTTCAATGTGAGATTTAAAATAGCCAAACAGACAAGATTTCTGAACATGAATTAGCAAGGCTAATTAGCTTCAAGTTAGTTGTCTCAAAAAACTGGAGGCTCCCTTTTCAAGTATAAACACTTCCCTAAAGGAAATTAAACATCTCTAGCTGGGATCTAGACACACCTGTCAAGGTGCACTTGAGATACCCAAATTTGATGCCAGCCAACCTGACCTGCACCTTTGTGGTCACATCTGTTGGTGGCAATTAAATCTGAGGCTGAGCTTCACCAACTGCCTGCCAAAAGCAGCAAAGAGACAAATGATTCCAACATAACAGGGGGGAACGAGCATCTCCGTCAGCTTCTCCTGAGCAACATTCCTCACCACCACCCAGGGCTGAGCAAACCTTGGCGACTGTGTACTCTAGGAAAACCCTGCTTGAGCAAGGGACGTTGGACCAGGAGGCCGCTGTGGTCCCTTCCAATGCGCCCCATCCTGCGATTCTGTGACTGCTGTCTCCGTGCCGCAAAGGTACGGACACCCCATGGCCCCGCAGGCCAGCAAATCCCAGCGCCATCAGCCCGTCCTTCGNCCCTTTTTTCCTTCTTTTGCAGTGTGAACTTTCCCGTCTCTGTGAGGGCAAGGAGGTTACGAGGATCCCGTGCCGTGGCTCCTGCTTCCTGGTTTGGTTCTTTAGGGAGGATACCCAGCAAGCTGCCAGAACCAGCGGAGACAATAAAGACATCGCCAGGCCAGGGCTGGCCAGAGAAATTAATAAAGAGATTTGCCATTTATTGANGCTCCGCGCCGGGGACAGCACCACGGCAAGCCCCGAGCTCTCCGCAACTCTCCTGAAGGCGCTTCGGGCGCCGCTGGGCCCTCGCAGGCCTCGGGGCGAGCCTGAGCCCGTGTCCGCCGCCGTGGAAGGCCGCGCGGCTGCACCCGCGGGACGGACGGGGAAGCAAAGGGAGCGACGCCGGCCCCTCCTTACCCTGCACCGGTGTCGGCGGAACTGNCCTGCTCTCGGGCGCTGAGGTGACAGCCCCGCCCATCCGCAGTCACTGTGGGCGAGGTTTGGTGTACGCGGGGCCTTTTCCTTTTTTCCTTCTTTTGCAGTGTGAACTTTCCCGTCTCTGTGAGGGCAAGGA
>VXBB01022420.1:101786-120827 GCA_013399915.1 Illadopsis cleaveri | reverse complement strand
CTGCCAGAACCAGCGGAGACAATAAAGACATCGCCAGGCCAGGGCTGGCCAGAGAAATTAATAAAGAGATTTGCCATTTATTGAGAGATCTCTTAATTAATTAAGAGATCTCTTAATAAAGAGATTAATAAAGAAAACTTGCCCTGACTTTCCCATTTTAAAAGACCAGCGAGTTGTTGGTTTTGCATGGTGACCCACTCCTTCTAAGTACGCCGTTGTTCAGTCAGTAGTGACTCCAGCTGCTTGTGACCGCCCTTCTCAAACTCTCCTTTTCTATTTGGACCATTTTTATTACTCTTGTGTAATTAAGGCCATTGTTGCTATAGAAAGTATTGCAATTGGTTTGTGGACATAGAGACAGTGGATCTGGGCTGTTTGAGAGGCTTTTGTAAATACACTTAAGCCTTAACAAGAAATAAGAGGAATGTTTTTTCACCGTGCTTGACCTTGCCATCCTGTCTATTTTTAGACACATGATTCACCTCATGGCAGAGATTAATCTCCCTAAAATCCTACATAGTAAGAGATGAGTAGCTCCAGGAAAAATTCAGAGGGAATTAGGATAACTGTAGTATCTCTGGTGGCTTAGGTCAACATGTAAAATTGAAGAGATCAAACCCGAGTAAATTACCCTTACCTTAAATTTTCAACCTGTGCATTAAAAAGTTGCTTACATTTAATTTTGTCTGTGTTCAGATTTTTGCCAGCAGCACTAGAATCCCTGCTTCTTGGTTTTCAGGGATATTAGAAAAATGAAGCCAGTGTGGGTATACAGGCCATATGGAGACAGATTTTTTTTTACCTGAGATTAAATGTAGGAAAGTATTATTATGACTTCCGTGTGCTTCAGCTGGCAGAATCCTTGAATGGTTTGGGTTGGAAGGAGCCTTTAAAGGTCATCTAGTTCCACCCCTCTGCAATGAGCAGGGACATCTGAAGAGCAGGTTTTACTATGTGTTCAAGTCCATAAATCTTTATGCTCTGAAAAGCTTTTTTTCTTGTTTCTTGAAGTCACTTGGAACAGGCTCTTGGGATAGCAGAGAGAGACAAGAGACAGAGAGAGACTGCCAAAGATGAGGAACTGTTTACAAGTAATAATTCAATAGACTATAGCTAGTGAGGCATATGGCAGAGATGTATTAAGTCATGAAAGGCACAGAAAAATGAACATAGAAGGGCTTTTTTCTAATAGAAGACCTAGAGGGCATTGCACACAATTATCATGTAGAAGACTGAAAAAAAAGTTCTTAGAAGAAAATAAAGTGCCTTCAATTGTGCAACTCTGGATATTAAGGACATTAAAAGTTTAGATTAGGCCAAAAGTATGGATTTTTTTTTCCATAAATATGTCTGTTAACAGTTATCAAATACCCAGATACCTCTGGTTCAGAAAGTCCCTGAACCACACTGTTTGAAGCTGTGTGCAATTGCTGAGGAAGATGCATTACATGATTGCTTTGTTCTGACATTCTTCCTTAGGCATCTGTTGTTGACTGCCATTTTAGGTGAGATACTGAGTTAAAAGTGCACTTGAAATGACTTTATGGAGCTGTTCTTATTAATTTTCTTTTTCTTCAAAGCTTATGTTATATTCTACCTGATTGTACTGAATTATGTTTGAGGCAAAGGGGAAACTCTTTAGCTTTTTTTTTTTAATCTTAGTTTTGGATCATTTTATGTATTCAGTGAAGAGTGACTTCTCATAAAACAGCTCAAATTCCAAGCTTTCCAGAGTTTGTGATTTTCCATTGAGTTGCTTCTAACACAGTTATGTTAGAGGAAGTATTTAGCTGAAGCCAAGTGGGAGAGGAGGGGAAAATAGAATTTGCTGAGAACTCTTTAGAAGTATGGATACATCCATCTCCTCAGATTTAGTTTTATTATTCTTTTTGGGGAAAAAACCCCCCTTAATATAATTTATGAACAGCTGTGGTAATTCTCTCACAATAACTATTCCTACAGTAATGAAACACGTTTTTTCTTGGTTAGGTAGCCACTCCCTCAACAGACATAAATTCCCAGGAAATGGAGTGTAGATGACAAGAAAAAGTGATCTACCAAAAAGCTGATTTTGGAGCAAGTCATATGTATTAAGATTGTAAACAAAAATAAAATCTCAGAACTTAAAACGAATTTTGATTATTTTGTAATTCCATACATATTTCATATGATAAGGATTCTTTTTTTTAGCTCTGTAGATTTTGCCTGGGGTTTTGAACAGTGTTTCTACTCATGCATTTTCAGCATCACCTCTGGCCCCTTTGCCTCATCTCTGTTCCAGCTCCACCATTGTGATAGAACAGCTAAATGAGTCATTCTCTGGATATCTGAACAAAGAACAGATTGGGCTGATAGAATCTTGTCTTCTTTTTTTTAGCTTGTTTATTTTCCATTATCACCAGTGCTAACAATCTCAAAGGTGATATATGGGTTACCAAGCCTGTGTGTGTTCAGTTGATTCCCTTAACGGCAGTATTACTTCATCGCTGTGGCAGAGTTTACCCAGCTTGCCTGATTGCAATATATGTAAATAATTCAGCTGATGAGTCACAAAAGTGATAAGAATGTCACTGGGTTTTTTCTGTGTTGGGCTTATGAAAATAGGCCCTGGTAAGACACATTTTACTGCAGCAATATATTGTTCAAAAAGCTTTTTTTTTAGTTTGTGGCTGGCTGGAGCATGAATGTATCTTCAGGTTGCAATTTGGTTTGTAATTAGATCAGTGTTCCCACAAAAAGCAGTCTGTACTTCTCTGTCCTTGAATACTTGTTCTTGCATCTGAAAAGCACTGTGGTACATGCAACAAAAACATATCTGTAGTCCTACAGAGAACTGATGCAACTGGAAGTTAGTTTTTCAGCGAGATCAGTGATACTCTATGGGGTTCACTGTGCAGGGGACCAAATTCTTCTGCTGGCACAGCAGAGGAGGAATTCTACCCCAGGGGCTTTTGTTTGTTTGTTTTCTCAGTTGCAGGACCAGCTTAAATGTCTGTTGGCTTCATATAAAGGCTTCAGGGTGCTGTTGAAGTCATGTGAGAGGGTAGGTGTGAGATCTAGTACTTTCTTACAGTACTAAGTGATTATATAACCACAGGGAGCAGATCTGCTGAATAAGGACATGCACCTTCATAGAGTCTTCCTTAAGAGTGTATTCAGATTTTAATAAAATGGTTTCTACAGCTATCTTCTTAAAAATATAATAACACTATTTTACAGAGCAAAAAGTGCTACTATGAGTTCAGACTATTTTTCAAGGTCAAATACAGAAAATTAGATCTTCCAGGTCAATGTCCACCTTCTGTCTTATAATAACCAATCTTCCATAAATAATCTTTGGTGAAACAGAATTCTTAGAGATGCTAATAATTAGAAGTAGGAAGTACCATAAACGGCCTAACTCCAGTCCTGCAAATACACAGATAGCAGATATTTCCAGACATCAGAGCAGTGTGGTTTATTCAAGGTTTTTATGGGTTTGCTATAAATGCAACAGTCCGATTTCATCTTTCAGACAAACCTTGGGATTAAACCAGAGATTGGCTGTTAAATAGTATTAATAAATTCAGCTGAATACTGCTGGGACAGTTAAAAGAAGTCAGTGTTCTCAGCTGATGTGGGCCATTGCTGTCATGGAAGTAAGATTTGCACCCATGGTGTGTTTTTGCTTGCAAAGAGGTAGCCTAGAGGAATATAAAAGAGCAGTTCAGTGTCTCTGCTATGGGTAGTGGTAGCAGCTGATTTTCCTTGATTTTCATTGCACAGTACTCAAGTGACCACACACAATATTTAGGGAATAAACATACTTTTCAGAAGAGTATCTGCATAATTACTCAATTATCTTGTGGTTTATACTGAGAGATAAAAATACTAGTCTCATCAAAAAAGGCATACAGTGAACATTCTTGCTTTCTGACCTACATGTTTTTCTGGCCTAAAGTTTTTTTTTTGAAAGGAATAGTTGAGAATAGCTTTATGTGCACTGTTCTGCAGAATGAGTAATAGTCCTGAATTTCAGTCAAATTGAATTATAGTCTATTGTTAGATTTATTGTAATGCTAGTATGACCAAAATGACAAGCCAAGTGCTTCAAACTTCTATTTCAAATTAAAATGCACTGCCAGTCAAATCTGGCAGTGCATAAACAGCTGTTAACATTTAGTCCTCTTTAATATTTCAAAAAAGAGAGAGTAATGAATTTTCTAATATATCATGTACCTAACTGATCACTCCTAGCAGGGCTAATTAATTTATTTTGAAAAGCACTGGACATATTTAGACAAAGACTAATTGTTAAAAGCAGTATTTCTTCAATGCCAGCGCTGATTTGGTTTCTGGCTGAGCAGTGTTGCATAAAACATGGACAGAGTGTTCAAGAAAAATAGTGTCTGGGGCCATGGCATAGGGTATTGCTCAGATCTCCCAAACAGGCTGGTTGGTTGCAGTCTGGGTAGTGACAGAATTGCTGGGTCAGGGTCTCTGCTCAATTCTCTCATGCCAGCTGGCTCCTGATCCTGTGTAACTACTTCAGCATGTGCATTATCCATTGTTGTAGAGTATTTGAACTAAAATATCATGGTGCATTAACTATGTGCAAAAAGATTGTGTGACCATGTCTGTATTTATAAGAACAGTTTCTAAAATTTGCATGCATCCAACCTGCATGCAATCCCATCAGTTCTGCAGCAGGAACCACCAGGAGGGTTTGAAAGGATCAGATTCTTCACCCAGGAGGTTATGTGACAAATTTAGGTGTAGAAGTTTGTGTTGGAACCAGCAGGAGCTGCTTGGGAGAAACCCTCAGGACTGTCTGAATTCCTCACCTGAAAATCTCTTGCAATAGTAAGATCCTTTAATTGCGGAGGTGAGGAGGAGCCAAGTCTGTCACCTTGCCTTTGCTCAGCTCTTAGTCTCTTCTGTGCAGGGACTAGCTGAGGAATTCCAGGAGCATCCAGGGAGCTAATGAGTTTGGGGCACTGAGTGTGCACACAGGGACACCCCTAAAACCCAGCTACACCACAATTACAACTAGAGGACAGCTTGACTTTCATCCATATGTCTCACACTAAACTTAGATACCAAAGCTTTTGCCAATTGAAAACCTTGCAGAACAGCATCCATCCAGCTGTGAAATAAGATGGGCAGCTCATGATTTCCTGTGGGTCTGTCTTGAGGTTTAACCGGGCACAGGCTTTTCCTGGGAACATGGATATAATGCCATGCAGATCATGCTGTTTTAAATTGCTTTTGCTCTCTTGAGAAATCTGTTTGCAAGATTCTGCTCTTCTTCCCAGAATGAATTAATGTAATTATACTTAATTGCATGTTTTGTATTTATCATTGGTTTTTCTGTATTAAGTTCTGCCTCAGTCATAGCTGGGCATGAGAGACATTGTAGTGCTACAATCACTTGGGGTAAGGTAAACAGGAGAGTCATAAAACAGCCCAACAAAAGAAGGGTTCTGTTGCATGCCAGAAATTACTAACTCCACTTGATTTCAGCTAGTGGTTTAAGAAACTGACAGATAATATCCTTTGGCTGTTATTTCCCAGGACTTATCTAACATCTGAAAGTCTTCCGTTGTCAAAAACTGGTAAAAATCAGCTAACATTTTAATGCCAAAGTATGAGATAATTATTTTCCCACACAGCTGCTCTTATTTAGTCCATTTTCTAAACTGTGAGGAGACCAGACTTTCTCTTGGCATTTCACAATCTATATCATATGAGACTTTTTCAGTTGGACATCAGATATTCTCCTTAATACTGTGTATTTCCTGGCTTGTCAGTACTTCAATTTTTCTTTCCCCTGCTGCAGACTTGGATTAGGTTCAGAATGCCATAGCACTGAGATCTCACATATCTCTGTTCTGACTATTTTCGATATGAAGTGCTAATATAATTTGCTTCTTGGCTCAACTTAAATAATTCAAGAATCCTAATACCAAAACATCCTGCTGTGGCTTTGGTCTATCTTCCTCCCTCAATCACTTTAATTCACACCAATAACGAAATAGTATCTGTATCTAGTTATTGTCCAGGAATTTTGTGCAATACCAGTTCTACACCATCACAGTAAAGGAATCCCATCTTCCATCACATGCAATATAAAATTCCCAACCTTATTTAAAAATGGGAATGTATCATTCCAGCAAAAGTCCCCAAATTACCTCATCTGCAATTTTGACTGTAGCAAGTACTTCTATCTTGCTCCTTTGAAGAAATTAAGATGCAGAGAAGACACTGTTGGTTACCATGCTTAGTTTCACAATATATACTCACTTGTGTTAACCAAAGCAGATAACTACTGTTTTAAAAAGTTGTAGCTTTACAAATGTTTCCATGAACACAGCATCCTGTCCAAATCTCCTTGCTTGTGCTACTGAACTGTGATGTTGGGAATCTGGGAGTTCACAAATGTCTGCCTTTACATTTCACACATTTTCAACACAACTGTGATCAAATTCTTATTTTGATTTATAGATAATTTTTTTCTAGGCAGTGGGTGACAGGCCTGTTTACAGATGGATCATACACTGAGTAAAGATTTCCAATTTAAATCCGATGTTTGAATTTATGATTTGCTCCTCCCAGCCTGTGCCAATGGAAAAGGAAATCCTGCCTTCTCCTACATTCTCCCTTGTGTCCAGCCAGAGTTGTGCACTTTGGACAAGTGATAAGAGACACAACAGGCACAGTGGTTGGACACAGACAATATTTTCAGGCAATGTAATAATAATTTAAAGCCATAGAGGAAACTTTAAGAGCTGAAGAAAACAAATTGATAGCTCTCTGCCATTAGGAACCTGTGTTTATTCCTGTTAGAAAGATGGGACATCAGAGCCAGCAATAAACCCAAGAAAATGTGTTAAAGTATTTCAGTAGAGGCTAATATCAAGATGAAATGCAAAACATTGTAAAAATAGCTGTAAGAAAAATATTCTCCAGAACAGACCCAGGAAACATGACCAATTTTAGTTTGCTAATTTACAATAATGTTCAAGCAAATCTAGGCTTATGTTATCTTTGACAGATCATACAGGAGCTTCTGCAGCCCCTTATGCCATCTCTGGGGCCCTACAAAAATAGTGAAATGTCACCTGAGATACTGTCTTGTAAATAATGGTTCCTGGAGGGCTGCTGTGGACTTCTGGATGGAGAAAACTGACTTGCCCATGCTAGGAAAGCAGGAGAGGGACCCTGAAATCCTTCAGGGGATGAAGCTGTCCATGAAACAAAGACAGTTACAGAAAGGCTCTTAGAAGAAAAGGACAATTTTTTAGGGACAGAAACTGTCAAAGGCAACCTTTCTTCTCTAGAAATGGTCATTTACTTGGCTGACTGGAGAGTCAAAAGCTGCAGGGTTTTAGTACTTTTGTATGCACACACAAGAAGCTCGGAGGCATATCTCATCAAATCATGTTGTTTCCATGTTACATGTCTAATAAGACCTTTTTGAGTTCATTAGTGAGTTTCAAACCAAAAAGTGTTTGTGATGTGTTTGAATCTTACTGTGAGTAGTGAAATCCACTCTGAGCAAATTCTGTTCTGCCAAGTGTTCAAGATCTTCTATAGCAGCTCTAAGTAGATTAGTGCTGAGTGCCTGAGAGAATTACAGCTCCCAGAGGACTTCTCAAGAGAGGCATGCAGCATCAACCAGCCAGATTAGTGGTTCTCAGGGTTCTCATAATGCCTTGGCTAATTAAGGTGCAGCCACACAGCGTTTGAAAGTGTACATGCAGAGTCACTGGGACTGCTGCAGCTTAATGAACGATGAGCTCTGTAACAGCTGACACAAGAACTGCTGAAAGCCCCACCAGCATCTCAGCTCAGCCACAAGACTAGAAACCCGGTGGCTGCCAGTGTCCCAGTGTGTCACCAGGCTTGCAGAGCCAGCTCTTTCCCAGTTGTTCAGCTGACTCTCCTAAGTATTTGCAAGGGAAATGTCCTCACGTCTGCAGCTGTGGATGTCAACAGGGTTTGGTCAGAGCTGCACATAACAAGTTAGATCTGAAGGTGCCCCCACCACAAGCCTAACAAAGAGGAGAAAGATGAATATATTTTTCTGATGGCTGGGCTTGTATTCTCAAGGCCTTCCCTGGGAGATGTATAATTGAACCAAACAGAATAGGCAGCAACAGAAGGCATTCTGCAGTCTCACTTACCTGGACCATGGATAACATGCCCTCCACTAAGCCCATTTTGTGAGAATTCAATTCCTTGTCAGCTGATTCCCAAGATGACAGTTTTGCCAGGAAATTCAACCTGTCTACAGAACACCATAACAAAACAGTAGAAAGTATGGGGAATGAAACAGAAAGTATAATGGAACTGATAAAGGTGCCTGGTATCTTAGGCCTTATTGAGCAGAAACCATGGGAGAGACAAAGATAAAGGCTCCCTGGGGTAGAAGCGACCAAGAAACAAGTTGTGAAACTTTGTAATGATTACCAAGTAACTGATGTCACAAAGAATGTATAACCAATGAGAAACTGTTACCAAAAATAGAACCCTATATAAGTGCCATACAAGAAAAACCCTATCTAAACACCTTGTATGCTCAATGGGGCTTCTGATCAGAACTTGAAATGTCCCTGTCTCTCAATCGCCGATAGAAAGAATCTCAGCATTTTATTGTTGCTGACTTGATTAAGAGTCAGACCAGCAAAATGATAGTAATTCATGGTGCTGAGTCTCTAGAGATAATACTAAACTATTCACATCTAACCTCTAAACTAATGTAAATACCTTACTATCTGGCACTATTAATCTACTAAAAACTTAGCTCTTTTCCTTATTATCAGTTTCTGCATACATACATAGTCTAAAGCAGTGTGATCTTCAAATTCAATGGAACTCCTTTTTGTGCGTCATTACCTTTTTTTCTTGCCATACTGTCTTTCTGAGTGAATTAGTATGAAAAGAACAAAGGAACAAACTTTGAAATGTTTTGAAACATAAATTTTTTGCCTTGCTAATAAATGTTCTGTGTTTTTTTCTCCAAATGCAGCATTTTTCAACAACTTCTACAACCGGTAAACACAAACCACCTTAAAATTTTTTCAAATTAACAGAATCTTTCTTATGCAAATTGCTCACTAATTGAGAAAACAAAGATATCAAAGTAAGGCATCATGAAGATTCAACCTAGGACTGCCATCTTCTGCCCTTCTTCCACTCACACACTCCCACTGCCTCCTTTATGTTGGCACTGGAGCTCGTGACCAGGAGATAGACCAGATTAGCCACCTAGGGGGCTGAAAAATAAATAAGCAGAAAAGATAAATAGCAAAAGGAGCAATAAGATATGATTTCATCTTCTGGTAGTAGACTATATTTGCATCTGCTTAAGCCCATCAAAAAATCACATGCTGAAGCCTCTTGAATAGTAGGTCACAAAGGGTCTGCAGTTAACATAAGATAGATCCAGGACCTGTTTTAGGAAACAACTTATTTTTGACATAACTGCTAGTAACCAAATTGACTCTTTAGAATACAGACAAAAAGCAGTTTTGAAAACAGTAAAAAATTCTTATCCTCCAGTGAGGCCTCTGTGTGTCCTTCATGATGAATAATGATGCAGCAGTGCAACAAAACTTACAGGAAAGCTTATGCTGCTTCTGAGGTACACTACTGCTCAGTGGGTACATGCAGGGGTAAGTAACATTACACACCTGATGAACTACACATGTGAACTCAAGGAAATAAAACAAGGGAAAAAACTGCCAAGATATTTGTTTCCAATGAGCATACGTGGGGTACTTTTTTTGTAATTTAAATAGAAAAAAAATGAGTCACTCTCACATTTTGGGAGAAACTGAATTTTCTGCATCCCAGTATTTATGCCAACATCCAACCAGCCCCTAGGTTTATACCAGCACATAGAGAGAGGAGGCCCATCTGAAAGTGACAGCAAAGGAGGAAATGAACCCACTGAAGCAGAGACTGTGAAGTCATTTTTCCACCCCCTCAAATGAATTGTGGTACTGACAGCTGCTTTTTACTGTGCCTACTCCACAAGAACAGTTCTCATACAAACTATTTCCCAAAATAGATAAAACCCCAATCTCCTAGAATGCCAGCTGAGACTAGAAATCCTGAGGAACTACCAAGTCTCAGTCTATTCCGCAAAATAGTTCAGGTTTTGTGAAACTGAACTATGGTATCAGCATTTTTAACACACAAAGGATTTTTGTATTTTGCCTCTTAACAATGGGGAAGGGCTCAGTCCTGAGTCACCATAATGCTGCTGAGCTGCAGCAGCCAGGAGCAACACAACAGAAGTGAAGCATCAGGAACCACCAACATCCTTCTGGACTGCCGCAAGTCCCTGGGATGCCCAAGTGTCTTTCACAGGTCAGGAGGCAGCATGTTCTCCAGCTGACAGCACATCCTGCACAGCAGATGGGAGGGCAGGAGTTTGACTTATCCCCCCTTTGCAGAAGGGTTGGTTTGGGGTTTTGTGATGCTTTTAAAAATTATTTTGTTTCGCTCAAAGCAGGAGTCCTATAAAATTAGGCAGTTAAAATGCAGTATACGCATTTTAAACCTGTTAAGGCATCTGAAATAATCTGGTGATCAGTATCGAAAGGTAAAGTCTTTCATATTCTAGTAGCTACTGTTTTCAACAAAATTAATCAAAATAAACCACATCTGTATGAGAGTCTTTTATTAAAAATACATATCTTCTGTTTCACATAAAAAGAACCAACACTTAACACAATTTAAAGAAGTTGGACAGGAACTACTTGAAAAAATACAGGTTCCTGTAATCCCAGAGCACCCAACCTTTACAGCACAAGCTACAGATTAAAATCTTTCTGTTCAAGACCCCAAGTGCTTGTCCTGCACAGAGCAGTGCCCAGGAAGGTGCAGCTGGTCAGAGGCAGGGGTGCCAACTGCTCCCCAGAGGCTGTTCCCTGGCAGACACACCTGCAGGATACAAGTGCTCTCTCCCGATCCAGGGAGGCCTGTCACTCCCCAGCCCTGGTCCTGGGCACAATGGCAACCTTAGCAAAAAAATGTTGGAGTGGCACTTGGCTTCAGTATCACAGGTTGGCCATGTCTTTCTTTAACAAAGGAAATACAGCACAAGCACTTCCAGGTAATATCACTTAGGATCCAGCATAAACATATTAACAGCATTGATGAAAGAAAACCAGCCATGCTTCAGTGACAGACCATGATCCAACAGTCCTCTTGCTAACTACAACCTATGCTGGAATCCATTATCTTCTGGAGCCCCACTTTTCATAACTCATTCATCTCTGACTTTTGGAAAGACACAATTTTCAAAGCAACAGGTTATCAGCTTAGGCAGCAGCAAATACTAATTAAAAGTTCTGTGCATAAAAATCCAAGTCAGAATACAAAAGAGCTGTCAGAGGCATCTGCTATTAAAGTGCACAGAAAACAACACTGGCTAAACTTATATTCTGGCAGAAAGCAACAGTTTGCCAGGCTGTCATTCTTGTTCTGAAGATGCTGAAAATTCAGCTCCTTTTTAAGTCACTAAGAGACATATTCATCAGCTCTTAAAAATGATCAAAATGCTTTGCAAATTCAAGCTCAAAGAGCATATCAGACGCTGACTGTAACATTTACTGGCCAACTCATAACTGAAGCAAGGCACAAAGAAGAAAAGACACTGAAGTGATGCAGAAGCAAGATGATGTTAAATCACAAACAAGTGGCCCCTCTGCTTTGACCTTACAAGGCATTAAAGGATATGGACAGCTAAACCAGCAGCAGTATTGGACAACCAGACTAACAGTAAAGCAAAGTTCAGTTTTGAAGAAAAAAAAAAATTGGCTTGCATGTCATTACATGTGTTCTAATCCCATGCAAGTCATGATCTGATAAAAAAGGTACTTCATACTCTCATACCTTGTAAACCTAAGAGAGTATTAAACTCATGTTTAGGCTTTTAAAGGCGTATCTCCTTCCATATTCTTTATTGTTTACAGTGTTAATTCCTTAAGACTGCTGTTTAATCAAGCTCTGTCTTAAAGGCCTGTCACTTTACTGACTATGCTGGGAATTATGATAGAGATCAGCTTCCTCCCTCAGTTCCCTGAAGTCTGAGATCTGTCAGCTAAAACACAGTCCTTCTTTACATACTGTTATTTCACAGATCTTAACAGAACAAGATTTACCCAGTACAGTACTTGTTTCTATTTCTAACACCTGGAGGAGGAAACAAAATGGTTTTCAGGACCTTGAATTAATTTTCAGAACTGGAATTAAAGAACTTGATTTGATTTTTTTAGAAAAACAAATTTATTCTAGGATTAATGAAATGCAAATACCTAAGCTCCAGAATGCCACCAATCAAAACAACTTTCCTTACTGGGTGGCATCTTAAACACAAGATCTCAACTTACCAAAACCTGAGAGAATCAAATGCTTGTCTTAATTACAGCACTCTTCAACTCACTGTCATCAAATTTTCAAGTAATATCAAAGCCCATATTGAAGAGCTTTAATCCTTAGGCTTCATCTGCTGCTCTGCATTTTAGAAGGCAAAAAGTCATTTAAAGACATCCCAGGATGGGAATTTACAATCTTTTCTCATCCTTGTAGAGCTACAACGTGAAGCTCACAAGTTACTCAAAATCTCATTTTATGGAAAACAGGAATAGGAAACTTTCTGCATTTATGAGGTGGCAGCAGGGGAAATAACTGATTTTTAAAATAGGTGAATTTGAAAGGTGTCAAAAGAACAAGGCTGAAAAGGTTAAGTCTTAATCAGTAATGAAATAAGCTACAGCATGAAAAGTCCATCAACCACAAAGATCAACTCTGAAAAAAACACAAGCTCATTATTCCTTGTATATACACTTTTAAAAAACATCTAGATTAAAAAATCTCTCCCCAGGGTTATAATTCCCTTTTCAGAGAGATGCTGTATATATAGCTTGTATATAGCGTTTCAAAAGAATCTTTCATAGTCTTCAGAATTCTTTATGATTCTCCTAACCCTTTTTACAGTGAGTGATGTTTCTCTCCAGAACTGAACACTTTATATCCTACTTGAAACTTCATTTTTAAGAAGGCCTTAAAATAAAACATTCAAGGTTTTAATCACAATTTTTAAATACTAGTGTTTTTGTTTTAATCACAAAATAGATCTAGTGAATTTGCTAACTTAGTAAAAAACACACTAGAAATAAAATTCACAAAAGATTTCTAGCCTCCAGTAATTCACAAAATGCTGTTACAGCACAGAACAACATTCTTAGTTAAATCCGTTTTATTCCTTCTGATAGCTACTTTGAAAATAAAGGGTAATTTGGCAGAAGTTCCTAAGCAGGTATCTGTTTGTGTGTACAGCAAAAAAACAAAGCACAGTGCACAGAACTGAATTAGTTTGCCAAACACCCTTTTCAGACATCACATATTATAATATGTGGATCTGGATGAACAAGAAACTCAGTGCATCCCCTACACCCAGTTCCATTGCCTGCATCTGGACAATACAGGGGTGCAAGGGTCTCACAATGAGATCAGAATCTAAGAATAGCTTATCAAATTTCAAAGAGGTTCAAACCTGCTTTAACATCAGTAAGCAAAAGGATGGATGCATACAATTGTTAGTGTACTGTTCCAACATTAGCAGCAACTTTGACTGTAGTGAGCTCAGAGTCAAAAAAATAAAGAAGAAAAAAATAAATAGGAAAGGTGGTCAGGCAGTAACGAACAGACCAGAACAGCAACAGACTTGCTGAACTCAGGCCTCCATGGCTCTGTGCCTTGGGAAACTTAACCTCGTAAAGGATTATGCTCAGTGCAGGGCAGCTCAGAGAATCAAGCCTGCAATTTTAATGGCTTGAACGAGCACAAGAACTTGGCTTCCAAGGCTTTCTCTCCTTAAGATGAATGTGTCACAACAGGAATGTCAATTTCTACGGCAGAGAGGCGAGAACGAGCAGAGTAGGGCTGAGAGGCATAGCTGTGCATGCTGGGGGCGTGGGAATACAGGGGCTGCCAGAAAGGAGAAGGGAGGCTTTTGCACGCACAGTACCACAGGAACAGCAGGATGGAAGTGAAAAACAGACCGCCAGCACTGGCAATGGCAATAAACACAGAGATGTCAAAGCTGAAGACGGGCTCGTATTTTCTGTTCAGATAATTGTTATAAAAAATGACCCAGATGGACGGAGTGAGACAAATGGCACAGGCAAGCAGGAACAAGAGGCCGGCCACGAGGTGGCAGCCCGCACTGTTTACCAGGCACTTGGCCAGTTTGACGTTTGGCACACTCGATACGAAGGCTGTGTTACACATGCCAATCATGCAGAGGAACAGAGCTGAGACAGCAGTAAACATACTCAGGGGAAGGGCAAACTGAAGAACACGCAGATCCAGCTGATCCACAGCCGTGTACCACTGTGGGTCATAGATCACACAGTCTCTGCTCCCGTCAAAGCGCGCGCACTTAATCCAGAGTCCTGTGTAAACCGTCACATTCCTCTCGTTCTTGTTGTACGTGTACAGTCTCATTTGCCTCCAGTTGGGAAGCAGAACTGCTGCAAGGAGCCCAGCTACTGAGGCTGTTCCACTGAGGAAGGCCAGGACGGTCGCTGCGTGAACATCCCGGCAGCCCATACTTGCCCACAGAGGTTGTTTCCTGCAATTAAAAAGAAAAATATAAAAGAAAACCATGGACACGGGACTAACTACAGTTGATTTGTGCCAGGTTAATAAACTTAAGTGACAGCTGGTAAGCACTAACTCTGTGGCACCTTCTTTGTCTGACACACTGCAGACAGTGGTAACAGCACCACATTCACGCTTTAATGAAACGTCAGGTTATTTCACAGACTGTTATGACTTCTCAGCTGACAGACTGTGAAAGTCGCTGTGCTCAAGACGAAAAGAAGCACATTTGAATGTGAGTCTACACAGCCATGATTTAAGCACGATTTAAGTTCACCTGTCCTCAACTGGCAGCTCCCTGTCTTTAGCCCAGATACAATATCAGTCTGCACGCTCAGCCCTACCATGCTGCTGCATGAGTAAAAGGGAGTTGCTTAAAATCTACATCATTAGACTGGCAAGGAATGCATATGCAGACAGTTCTACACATCTTATATAGGCCAAACTGTTGACAAGAGCTGCGAGATAGTGGTGGAAGCTCTGCTGAGTAATTTACTATGAATTTTTCAACAGCAGCTAACAGTTCTGCCACACTACTCCTGCCTTTCAGAATCAACTGTCCAAGCACACAATTACAGAAAGCAGATGGCTTTCCAGCTTTCACAGTTTCCACTTCAGAGCAACTGTTAATACTGCTTCCTTTTCAATACAACCACTGTCTGCATACCTACTACAGCCTGTTGCCTGCAGAGATGCTGAGAAACAGAGTCAGTGATGGATCTTTACAAACAAAAACTAATTAAAAAAATACCCAATTTAAGTTATCCCTTCTCTGCATGCCCAAGATATTTTAAAGAAGCCTTATACATAATAGGCACTGAGCATTTACCCCAGAGTGTACATGAAGCTAGGAACTAAGAATTATAGTACCTAAAAATGAACAGATACTTTGCAAATTCTCACTGAGCGCCACTCAGTTATACACTTCTCCTGAAATTTCTTCCAAATTATTACATTGCATTGTGCATATTTGTCAAATGTGCAAAGTCATAAATCAATTCCTTAAGTGCTAGAAGTTCTACTTAATGCAAATACAAGTGACTGAGTATCTGTATTACAGAAAGGTTATAGACATGATTGCAAACAAAAAGGCAACTGGATCTGATCTCTCACTCTCCTTTTATACCTGCAAACATCCAATGACCCGGGAGCTCCAGTTTTCAAATAAGGAATTCCCATGTATACCAGAAACAAACTAAAAGCATTATCAAGCCATACAGCTAGTCAGCATTCTATTAATTTATAGACAAATAAATGAAGTTCAATTTGTTTCCTAAGAAACCATTAGGCAATTATTTTATGCCATCTAACCCTGAAGAATTGCACTGGAATATGGGCACTATTTAAGTGCTGATCACAGTCTTCTTTCTAAAGAAGCACTTTGGAAAGAAATAATGACAACCACATTTATCCTAAAAACTACCTTATTTGTCAAAAAGACAGCATTGTACTGTTGCTAAGGACAGCTGAGCGTGGGCAAACTTCTCTTCCCACGGCAGTAAACTTTTCAGATGGCAGGTCATTAACAGGACAGCCCCTGGGTAGGGGGACCAGAGAAGTATTTCCATCAGGATTATTTTCATATGATGCTTAACCCTATTCTCGGTAAGGTCAAAACAATCAACTTACAAGAAAATGGAACTATAGCAAATGAACTTCAGGAGTAAATCTAATATGGCATCAAATTTTGTTCTCCTCAAGCTCGATGCTTTTGCCCTTCCATAAAGAACTTCCCTTTTTCTGGATAAAACTTTCATGCAGACAGGGCATACTCCAAGACAGAGCTATATATGAACCAGCTGGAATAAACATGTAACTGACCATTTTCAGAAGCCTACTGTTTCTGAAAATCCATTTGCAGTAGTAGATGACTGCAAATAGTCAAGTTACCCACCATCCCTTCCACCAGGGGAAACCTATCCCATCTTGCAAATACTGCTGCCTTTATGACTGTAATTATAGCTTCAGCTCCCCAATGAACAGTAACAAAACAGGTGTTGTCTTAGTTAGATGGCTTCAGTGTACTCACCAGCAGTGTCCTCAAATCAAGAGAAACCTTAGCAACTTCTCTAAGTAGAAAAAAAGACGTTACTGGATCTAGGAAACAGAACAAAGAAAGAGTCAACATCACATTTGTTTCACGCAATTTCAGCAACAGCATTTACACTGCAATTCAGGAATTAGGAATATCAGCTATGTTTACATTAGGTCAACTCCATCACCTTCTACAATCTCCTCTTATCTAAAAAGCAAAACTCAAACTACTCTTTTTCTTTCTTCATTTTTTTCTCCCAGAGTTTGTTCTCTATCTATTCATCTCAAAAGATAAGGGTGGAAAAAACCTGCTTTTTTAATGGGTGTTCCAAGACACAGAGTTTGCATCCTGAATTTTAAGTTTTTAGCAAAATATCCATAAGAAGTCATACAGAATGATTACTGCAGATGTTAGGTTCAAAGCTGCACTTAAACAGCAGTGAGGAAAGGGTGCAATGATTATTTCATGTCAGAAAACAAAGCACAAGCTCTACATTGTCTGTATATCTTGTGGGTCTCTATTCCTTCCTGCCTTCTACATGAAGGTTTCAAGGAAACTGGAGAAAAACAGGAAACACTGGTAAAGCCTTTTCAGTGGCTGTCCTGCTTTTCCAGAGGAAAAGAGCCTCTTGTGGATTTTCTACACCCACATCTAAGTCCCAAGATCAAATCTGCACGTCATAATAGGTAAATCACTTTACTACTGGACAGCATCACAGCTCCAAGTATGTCAGTATGCAACTGTTAAAAGTTACAACCTAAAGGCGAGTTTGCTGGGCTAACATGTGCAGAGTTTATTCTTAACTACGCATATCAAACCCTGAAATATTGTATATATGAAGAGGCTCCATTACCTACAAAAAAATCAGAAATTTTTCTATCAACCTATCTAGGCAAGAAAGAGACTTTACAACACAGTCATGAACTCTGATTTTTTCACTAAATGAGAAAGAGGGCTTCAGATTTGGAAACTCATTAACATGAATGCTATTGCATATAAGACACAAATGCAGATGCAGAGCTTGGAGCAGCAGCTTTTGTTCACTAACATTACTGACGAATTTTCAAGCTTTCTGTGCACTTTGCAGCTGAAGCCAAGATAAACACACAGACCTCCCTCTGCAGGTTCACACCCATGAACAACCACAACAACATAGTTAAGCAAAAAATTAGTACAGGCAAACAAAGCTGCCAAAGGGAGCTGTGCCCAGCCCAAGAGTCCCTCCCATTAAATGATGAAACCTGTTGTAATAAACAGATCCAGAGCGGCTATGGAATATTCCCCAATACCCAACTCATTTCTGCAGCCATGGAGTTTCTTTTGGTTTT
The DNA here is from genome assembly GCA_013399915.1 of Illadopsis cleaveri. NCBI lineage: Eukaryota > Metazoa > Chordata > Aves > Passeriformes > Timaliidae > Illadopsis > Illadopsis cleaveri. Next base: position 102,806 of record VXBB01022420.1, on the reverse strand, counting down.
CTCTTTCTCTCTTCAGTCCGTCTGATTTTATTGTCTATCCCTGGTGGTGTTGAACAATTAGGCACCTCAGCCACTTCTCAACTAGCTGTCCAAGGGAAGAAAGCACACTTTGGCCAGATATAACCCTGCCCTGCCTTGGATTCTTGGCTTCAGCTTCTTCCGTCCCAAGGATTTTAAAGCTGTACCGTGTGAGGTGCTAATATTATATGATCCACAGGAGTTACCAGCCCTAATAGCGCTGCTTTACCCCTTACTCTAAAGATCCATGTTGCTGTAACAGACTGAATCTGGTTAAAAACTGGTAAAGCATTAAAGGCCCACAAGATTTAAAAAAATGAACGAAAGATGACAAAAAAGACATTTACTATAGACATAATTCAGAAATGGGTAAATCCAGTTCTGTTCCCTTGCATGGCCTTGAGAAGACCACGGTCTGGGACGCATCACTGTTTTGTAAAGCCCTGCAGGAAAGAAGTCGCAGTATAATTTATCAACACAATTTATTAATAAATGATTTTCTAACTATCCACAACAGCAGGAGCAGTTTAATTTTTCTATGAGTTTTGGGAACTGACGACCAGAAATTGGAGGCCTAAGCTCGCCAGTTTCAAGGGACTGGTTCAGAACCAGTGCCATCACTCTTTTTTTTTTTTAATCCTGGGAATCAATCATGCACTTCCACGTTCTACAAAACTCCTTTTAAAATTAAATATAGATGTACAGGGTTAGAATTAACGATCCGAGCTAACAGATTAGGACTTCAAAGAAAAACTTGGAGTACTGATAATTATTTTACCGACCGGATGGGAAAGAGCAGCTGACGCACGGAGAGAACACACAGCGTCCCCCCGGGGAGCACCGCCGGCCCCCGCCCGCGACAGCGCTCCGAGCCTGCCGCCCTGCGATCCCGGCCTCGCGGGGGAACCGGGAAGTGCGGCAGGGCCCGGGATGGCGGCGCCGGGGCCATGCCCGCTCACCTTGCCGCCGCGCAGAAGACACGCCATGGCCGCCGCTCCGGCC
>VXBB01022420.1:46893-101724 GCA_013399915.1 Illadopsis cleaveri | reverse complement strand
GCACCGCAACCCGCGGCGGCACTTCCATACCCGCCCGCCCGGGGCTCTGCGCTTACAGCCCGGGGCTCTGCGCTTACAGCCGCGGCAAGGAGCTCCGCCAGCCCTGGCCGAACACGCCGATGCTCTAAAACACGCCCCTCCGATCAGCCAGCTAACCGCAGGTCGGAGGAACCTGACCAGGCAGGCGGCTGCGGCCCACGGCGGACAGCTCCAGCCAAGCCATGCTGCCTCTCAGTCCAAACACACGCCCACTCCCTCCTTTATGAGTGAGGTTAAGTCCGGTGTTCACAAAGTCTGGAAAAAACAAAATCCTATTTTCAGCTATGAAACAGCCTGCAGAAAAGGAGGCTCAGGGGTGATGTTACTCTACAACACCCTGGGAGGTTGGTCTCTCTCCCAGGCAACCAGCGATAGGATGAGAGGACATGGCCTTAATCTGTGCCAGGGCAAATTCAAATTGGTCATTATGAGGATTTTCTTCACAGAAAGGGTAATGGGTGCCCAGGAAAGTGGAGGGTAGCGGTGTGTAAGAAAACAATGGACGTGGCACTGAATGCCATGGTCTAGTTGACAAGGTGGTGTTCGATCATTGGTTGGACTCAATCTCACAGGTCTTTCCCAACCTAATTGATTCTGCAATTCTGTCAAACAGAGTATCAAAAATTATTGACAGCCTATTCTTAGCTTTAGTGAAAGTGTATTAGCCCCAAACACAGTAAAATTAGAGGAAAACCACAGTAAGAACCAATATCAGTGATAAAATAAATGCAATATGAGAAACCATACCTTTCTTCCCAGTGACTGCTTTAACAAAATGGGTAGCAGGGTATGATACAAATATTACAAAACAAAACTAGACCAAACTAGAAGTCTTTGATGTATTGAATCTTATTCTGCTTTACAATCAATTTAATAGCTTTAAAGTAGAAAACACCCTGACACTGAATGCCATGGATTTTTTTTCAAAATAAAAATGTAAGTGTGCCTTCTTGTAATACAAAACCTAGAACACTAAATATTTCCAAAAATGTATAGCTCTGTTGAGAAGAAGCCATTTTCTTCACCGAAACGCAACATAAACCTAACTCCATAAAAGGAGGGAATCACAAATTAAACATGGGAATTCAGAATCAGGATTTCTACAACTAAGATTACTACAGCAGGCACCAGCAGGTGTCAAAACACCATCCAACATTACAAGTCAGTCTTGCTTTTTGTGCTTCTACAAGTCACTTCCTTGCAGCCATTTATATGTGTTTTCCTTTAAATCCTTAACACCAACAAAACCCCTACAATCCAATGCCTGCCACAATAGTAGAGCAGGTTCACCTTAGAAGCCCCAGACCCTGGAAAATCTCTCCATTGGAAACTTCCCTTGGTTCTTCTGATGCCCACAGGACATGGAGAGTTGTTGAACTTGCTCCTTTATGCAAGTTATATTCCCTTCATTCCTCTCACTTGGCAAAAAATATTCTAGGGATCATCAGTTGTTAACCAACTTAAGTTTGAGTTGCATGTACTTTGGTCTTTCCATTGCTGAGCATCGTAGCCAACACAAATAAAAAATCTTGTCCCTTTCCCCACTTTGCACTACCCAAGTGCCTAAACAAATGGAGAGAAGCACACAGTGATGGAAGAGGGAACAATTAAATGGAAGGTCTGCACAACAAAGGCTTCATGTGCATAGTTAAAATATTAAATGTGCTGGATCCATTCAGGATGTCAGCTTCTATTCATTTGTTCTTCTTTGGAAGTTTGTAAAAGCAGGAGTTTCTTTTTCCGATATTCTTCATTCACCTGCTCTGCTTGCTCATCTATGGATTTTCTTAGACATATTTTGAGTTCCTCAATTCCTTCTCCAGTATATGTAGATATAGGAATCACCTCTCTGAATTCAAGAGTATTTGCCGGAATCATTTCTTCCTCTAGTAAGTGTAAGAAATCTGAAAAATTGTATTGAAAGTGTTAGTACAATCCCCAAATACTATATCAGTACAAAGCCCATAAAATCCTATTAAATTTAGAAAATAAACTTTAATAAATTACAGTTATAAACATAACTGCAATTAATATGCATATTATCTGCTTAATTAGTCTTTTAAAATATAGCTAAAATCTCAGAATGCAAGCACTAACACAGCAGTTATACCATTCTTAATGCTGCCACGAGAAGATTCTATACACTTCTAATGACTACAAAGAAATCCCAAGTTGCAGAATATGGGAGAACATGGTCTTAAGCCTTTCTGGTTTCTACACACTCCAGGAAAGAGAAAGGAATTCACCCCAATGTAATTGCAAGATTGAAGTAAACCTACATAGACCTGTCCAGAATGTTCATGTGTTTAGGCCAAAGTCACATGACAAATGGTATATATGTCAGTGCCTGTAAGGGGACCTTCTGTGCAGGTTACTCTTATTCCAGACACCTAGACTGGAAACTTACTCTCCCATATCATGGTTGGGAAAGATCATCTGGGATATCTCTATTTTACTGCAATTCTTTCCCAACAGTGAAGCCATTACAAATGCATATAAACAGAGCTCTAAATGCAGGAAGTGATTTTAAACATATGTTCAAATAATAAATGTAATAGCTGACTTCAGTTTCAAACAACTCTCTGCCAATGCATGGTTATCCATATGAAATCTTACTACTACTTTTGATGAAAGTTATTGTTGGAATTTCATTTACCCTGAGGATTCTCTAGTTGTGTCATAAGTTGATCCAAGTTATCCTTTGCACAAGGCAAATCCATTTTATTAATGGCAAGAAGTGCAGGCTTTGTTACAAGTTCCTCTTTGTACAGCTCCAGTTCCTTGAAAGAAAAGTAAATTTCCCTTAGTAAGCATTTGTAGTTTAACAAGTGCTACTTCAATTTCACATCTTCTCAGCATTTGTTTAATTGTCCAAATAGCCTTTCTTGCCCAAGCAGCTGTGAGTTGGACTCAGGTGTTCTGCTCAAGGCTGCTATATTGAAGCACAGTAGAAAATAATTCAGTGATTCAGTAATTTTTTGCTCCAAGACAGATTTCAGGTAAACAGGTTAGCTCATTCTGAAAAGCCTCTTACAAAATGAATGAAAGTTTTGGTCTTTGTTTATTCTGACATCCATGAACACTAAATTAATTTCAGAAAAACTTCACACCTATAAAACATACAAGAAAATCATTTGGAGAGTGTTATAATTCTTAAACATTTTCATATTAGAAAATCACAACCTGAATAAACTAAACAGCAATACCTGAATTTTAGAAGATTCATCAACTTAAATCACACAGAGATAAATTTAAAATTACAAAATATGTATTATTTTAATCAGAATCACAGTTAAGAGATGGAAAGAGTGAATATCTGCAAAGCTGGGGCCTGGTGTCTTACCTATGTTAGTCTATGCAGTAAGGGCATCAAGGCAGGGCTTTAACTGTAACCACATATTTCTACTTCTTAAAATGCTACTGGATTGGGGAACTAAAAATGATGTGTCTTTTTACCTTTACTTTACTGTAAGAAATATCCCACATGCTGCATAGATTAATCAATTCTATTAATAATTATGTGGCACCCAACATAAACTAGAGCGGTTTAACCTGGACAAGTCAAAATGAAGACTTCATCATTTCAGAAAATCCCTTTGTTAACTGGCTTTATATTATAAATCCAGAAGACACACTAACATTTGAATGTTTCTTCATCAAAACCGAACCTTTTTCTTGACTCAACGCATAACTACAAACTGTCACATAGGAAGATGAGAACTTACCCTTGTTAGAAGCAATATAGTTTCAAAGGCTGTTCTGAATTGAGTCTTGGTAGACAGCTGAAACCCAGAAATATCAACCTGAAAAAGTTACACAAAAACAAGCTTTGTGGTGTAAAATTATGTTATCAAGGTACTCTCCATCAACTACTTTGCCCTGAATGTCCATGGCCATGTGTTCACTCCTAGGCAAACAACAGAGGGCAACTATACAGCAAAGGAACATCAGACTGGAGGCACAAACTAGTTAATTTTGATAGTGTTTCTCAAAGGTCTGGTTTTTAAACTTCTTATGGGAATCTTAGAGAAAGAAAAAATCATGCTTTTGTTATGCTTGGAACACTTCACTGTTCTAAATTAATTGGAAATTTTCAATGATAAGTTCTATTTAAGAATTTAATTTATCATTAGTCACTTGAGTGTTCCATTCTGTAAACAGAATTACAGCTATATTTATCATAATGATGCAAATTACAAATGATTTTCTAAATTCCAACTACATTGCAATTAAGATGTATTTTATTTATTGCACTTTGATTTCAATAAACTGTAAATTTTATTTAACTTACAACTAGGAGAAGCTGTTTGGTTCTCTCTACGTGTTTGAGAAATTTGTGGCCCATTCCTTTGTTTGCATGTGCACCTTCAATCAGTCCTGGGAGATCAGCTACTGAAATCTAAGAAAACAAAAGTTTCAAACAAAATACTTCCAGTAAGCAAACCCAGGGACTTTAAACTAAGAACAGTGATTACCATGTTACATAAACAAAAGAATCCAGACAAAATAATATGCATTGGCTGTTTCAATACATTTACAATCTATCATTAGAAGCAGATTAAACAAAATGCTGCTATTACACAGACCTCATGCCTCATGTCATGACCTGGTGCTCCTCATGTTCCCTGTCTATTTTTTACAGCTGTCTGCAAAGTACAAAATAGAGGGTAATAATACCTCAGCAGAGATCTTACAAAATTTAGCTACTGCCTGAGAAAAAACCTGACTCTGAAAGGTGAGCAGCTCAAGCTATCACATTAGTATAGAATTCAAACTGTCACTGGAAGAGAAAATAAAGTCTGTTCCTTGTGGCTACAGAGTATCATTATTCTAAATACAAACCCACTTAACACTGCTCCCCTGAGTACGAGAAGATACAAGAATTTGACTTCTGCTCTTCAGCTCAAACCAGACTTTGATTAATCAATTAGCTTCCAGCCAGAGCCCAGCAAAGACTGCCACAATGGACAGGGACCTTGTCGTTTTCTCTGCTGGTTGAGAGGGCTGTTGGACAGCTGAGGCAGACCAAAAAAAGAGCAGAATGATAATGAAACCCCCAAAATAGCTACTCAGTAAGTCACAGAAAGCTAAGACAGAGAGTGAAGTAAAGAAGAGCAAAGGTAGGGTCTTCAAATCTATTTAATGCCCATTTAGACAGCAACTGGATTAAACTGAACAATGCCTGAAGCCAGCATACCATAAAATTTCCAGTGTGCTACTTATTGCAGAAGGGGGCTCAGATACTCTGGGAGAAAATGTCAGTGCTTCTGCTAGTTTTCATGATCTGGCACTGAGACTGAAACTCAGCTCTACTCAGATCCTCTACTTTTGTGTCCTTTGTTTTCCAAGCAGTAATGACAGATAGCACCAGGAAACTTGCACATATTTTCTTTTTTTATATTGTACTAACACAAAATGATCAAATTGTTACATATCTCTTTAAAAATATCAATGTTCTGTAGGAAAAAATGAGTCATTGTCCTTTGAGTGATACAGGAAAGATACCTCAATTATTGCTCTTAATTACATTGCTTATGTTGTTTTGGTTTCAGCAGTTGCAATATGGAGAGTACTTCCTCTTACTCCCAGAAGTTCCCTGTGATCACAACCCCTAGTTCCCTCAACCTTAGAAAACAGGTATTTTGTCCATATAATTCCTATATAGCACCCAACACTGTGGTATAAAAACCATGAACTGCAGAAATGGCCAACAATAAGGATCAATGGCAATGACAAGAAAAAGGCTTCAGAAAAGAAAGCCAGGAGTGCAAGTAGACCTCTTGCTGGAGAAAGATACACCAGTATGAGCAAGAGATCCTTATTCATGGCAGACACATTTTGAGAGGGCTATGAAAAATCCTGCTTATTCGCAGCACAGCTTTCTAGGACATGCTACCCTAAACTAGCAGATAAAATAAATTTTAAAAAAAATCCATTAGACAGATTGCATCTCTACAGGGAACCAGACAAACTAGACTTACTTTCTTTAATACACAGTTTTGTTGAAGTTTGGTAAATGAAGGTTTCAAGCATCAGTTACTCAATCTCCCTAGCATTAACGGTTCTGAAAGCAAAAACACTAGTTTTTTGTCTTTTCATATCTGAGGGTTATGTTTTTCTGGTCTACTCATCTGAAACCCTTTTATGCACTTGCCTTTTATCTTGAAAGTGATGAGCCCAGTGCTGCATGTATCATACAGTTCAAAAATAAAGTAAAAGCACATCAAAGAAGATTCAAGCTTGAGGAATGAAAATGTTTGCTGCAACTTTTAAGTGATGCTGGGGTCCAAAATCTATTAGCCTCTCTAGTCTTATTTAGCACTGGTTTCCCACTCAGTGGATACTGTAGAAAGGATTCCATGCACCACACAATTATCTGACAACTTTTATCTGAAGAAGGTGGGTGGAACAGAGTTCACAAAAATTAAGGTGGTAGAACCATAACTCCAGTTCTTTCAGAACCACAGCCTACCACAAAAGGAACTGGACCCAGGTGCCTCGTCTCTCAGGTAGTGCACTATCCTGGCTGTTCAGGTAATCACTATCAGGTCGTACTATTCCAGTTTTTAATTAAAAAACCCAACCCGCAAAAAAAAAAAAAAAAACCAAAACAAAAAACCCCCCACCACCCTATGCCCCAAAAAACAAACCAAACCAACAAAAACCCCACAAACACAAAAAACCTAAAAGAAAGTTAGAACAACCAACCTTGAAAGTCGTAACAAGAAGTTATAGTAACAGCGTTATAATTCCAGAACTCCCTGCCATTCACTAATGTAGATCTTCAGCTATTGGACAAATCTGCCACTATTTGCACTCTGAAAATTACTCACTTAGTCCAGAGCTCTCTGCACAGGCAACTTGCAGAAAATCTGCTTCTTCTAAATAAAAATAACAGGCTGGTCTCTGAAAGAGTGATTTTTTTTCCAAGTCCTAAACTTATAAGAGTATACTATGACACAGCAATCTCAATTCCATAAATAATTTCATAACTCTAAGATTGTAAGCCAAGATTAGAACCACAGAAAGAAGGTAAGGGAAAATGAGAAGCCATTTATTAAACTGACTTGAAATAAGCTCTACAGCATAATACTGTATTTGACTATGAAACTTTCTTATTATTACTTCATAAAACAGTACTTTTCCCACAATTCCTGTTGAGTCCATCTAAATGCATTTGACATGTACACATTATAGGTACACATATGAAAATACCTCCAAGTTTTCATGAAAATACCTACAAGTTTTCATCCTGTTTCTGAAATTCTGTTAAGCAACATAAATAGTCACTCCATATAACTTTAACAAACAGAGTGAAGTTTCATACCAACCTGCTTATAATCCGCATACATGATCTTTCCTAGTTCAGGCTGTATTGTTGTGACTGTAGCAAGGGGACAGGAGTAAAACAAAACTAGTTTTAACATTTAAGAAAATGTTAAAGTTACAAAACATTTAAATAATGTCGGACTTTCTCAGTGTATTTAAATTAAACAAATGTGTAGTAGCAAAAAGAAAAAACAAAACGAAAAGGAATAAAGAAAAAGCAAAATAAGATAGATGAAAATTAAACTACAAAAAAAGTCAGTGCTTCACCAAGTCTTGTCTCTTTCTAAAGTTCCGTTCTAGTCATCCCAAAATGGGAACAGTAAAGGTAAAGAAGTCTCAGACACAAAAACTATTACCTAGACTATGGATTAGCTTCCAAACAGGGATAAAACAATGAAAGGTAAAGTGAGATAGGACTCTTCAAACTGAGAAGCTGAAGACAATTGGGAATGGTGCAAAAAGGACAGTAGGAATTATCAGTACTTGCACTCTTACTTTTTAACTAAAGAAGATCAAACAACTAATTCTAACTTACTGATACAAAAATAATAAAAAATTTCTGTCCATTTTTCAGTGGACAGATTAAAACCCCTAAATCTTTTCTGTTGCAAGTGGTAGCAAATTCTAAAGCATACAAGATATTTATGCAAAGGAACAGTACACATGCAGTAGACTGAGGACATTATACACCACAGAGAATCTCAGCTGCAATAAAATGGGCTGAGACAAAAATAAATGTTAAATAGACCCTGAATTAACAGGTTGAAGCATTATGGGGGTGTAGACATGAAAAACTGAGGTGGGTAAAGGAACTGGAAACTGAGGCAGCAAGTATCTCCTTGTAGTATTTCTCATAATTAAAATGCCAGGCAACATTGCTATACCCTATTCTTTATTATAAACCTTTATTATAAGCAGGCCAGTGAAAACACTTCTTGCCCTCAGGAAATATTACTGCTCTAAAAGTGAGAGTATTAACTTACATGCATAATTTGCAATCTCAGGTTTGGCATGAGAAATCTTGCTTAACAAGGATGACTTTCCCGCATTTGGAAACCTAGAAAGTGGACTTTCTCACACTGAATAAACACCTCTATGATTCCTGTATATTTATTTCCAAAGGTATTCAATGCCATCAACTCATTTTTGCACTCATCTACTCAGACTAATTTTTTTTCACAAAACAAACATACCCCAGATCATTATGATTTACTTTTTGACATCAAATCTGAATAATTTTTCCAAATCAAACAATGCTTCCTAAGGATGCAGGCAGAAGAGTTATGTCAATACATGTGTGCTGTATTTAAGGGAAATCTTTCCAAGTCACTCAGACAGAAATACAGAATTACCATCCAGGTATACTTGGATGCGCTCTTTACATGCTGTAGCTAATTTTGTAAATTATGCTTGCATTCTAAAAAGCTGTCATGCAAATATATCTTACCAGTTGGACTTACAGTCTCTTAGCATACACATCATGGTTTATCAAAGTCTACACTTTAAGTACCAATGATACCTATGCTAGAGTTTAGGTAACACAGCAAAGCAAATGTAAACTCAGAGAGAGTGAGACTGTGTAGAGAGACACACATGTGCACAGCCTAAGTGTGGTTTTAAGGCAGTGAAGTTGTGTGTGGAATCCTGAAATTAGTCCTAACCTGTTTTGTTACCAAGTAAACCTAAAAGAACACCTCGGAGCTGGTCTGTGCACACCTGACTGTTGTAACATTTTCCCTTTACAAGGGACAGCTATACCTGCATCCTACAACAAAAGTGTTCCTTAAGGGATACACCAGCTTTTACAAAGCTTCTTTATATAATACATCTACTCAATGAAATGGAAACCTAAATTAATACTGAAATTGTAACCCCACCTTGTTTTAAAGGTTAACCTGAGCTGGAAAAGGTACAATAGCTTTGATCCATGTAAAACTTGAAGTTAATCCTGACATCCAAGGATAGACTACACTCCTTATTCTCAGCACATACTCCATCCAGAAAGTCCACACAAGACTTGTGTTCCAGTCAAATTCACAAATATTCATCACAGCATGACCAAAGAAAAGTTGCCTCTGCCTACAGGCAACTCAACACAGTCACAAAACACAAAGGCAGGTGTCCCACAGAAAACCAAATACTCCACTTGAATACATGGAGAACTATGGCCTGTTAACAAGGCTGGTACTACATTACAGCCTTTATAAAGGGGCTGTACAAATCTTTCTTAAAAAAAAAAAAGCAACAAAAAAAGGCAACCTAATGACTCTTGTTATCATAGGGAAACTACTGAGTGCAGTTTTCATGTACTGTGATGTTGAAAGGTGCCTTAAAGACACTCCAGAATGTTACTCAGGTCATATCCTGGAGAGAACACTTTGTTTCCACTGAAGTAGAATATGTTCTTTGAAGTTTAAATTGCAACCCAGACTAACACATCACAACCTGTACCCAACCTTGATGGGCCTTTCTCAAGTCTACATGGGTTTTTATTTACCTGATCTAACAGCAAACCACTCACAAAAAAGGTAAAAATGGCAAACACAAAGAGATCAAAGTAAAACGACAAACTATCAGAGATTGATTCATACTCTCAATAAGAAAATTATATGCTTCTCTAATTGAGTGATAATGATTTTTGTATCCATTTTGAAAGCAAACTGTCAGCTAAAAGAATGATTAAAGAAGCACCAGCATCATAAAACTCTGTACTTTCACACTGATCAAAACAAGACAAAAATTCTGTCATGTAATTACTGAAGACCAATTGAAAATTATGTAACTTTTGAGAAATTTTATATTAACAAAATTATTTCTAATAACAAAAAAAGAAAAATGTAGTTAGAAAACCATGCTGTTCCCACTTCAAGTTTCCTTTTTTATTGGTATATACCAACTAGACTATTTCTACCTCAAACTCATCATTTCATGTTTCTTATGGTTTTTTTATTAATAAGGACCACAGGGCTGATTTATGTTAGCAGATGCTGAATAGAACAACAGTTCTACAATACTACAAGTGTAGGTTGTTGAAAGCTTTCTCCAAATAAAAATATATTTATTGGCATTGTTATAAAGCAGCAACATCAATATGCAGCTCCTACGGTTCTAGTTTTTAATTACCTCCTTCCAACATTAAAAGCTGGTTTTTTCAGAAGAGTAGGAAACATAGCCTTTGGAATTCTCTTCAGAATTGCTACTGAAAGAATCTACTTGTGCCAGTGCCACGAAGTTAAAAATGCAATATGCAGTGTTCTTGGCTCTGTTTTGCACTTCATACCTACTTAATAAATATTCTGCTAATAATATTGTGGCCATCACTGCAACTGCTAAATACAATTCTATTACTAATTATGTATTATCCTGATTAATGAGACCTTTCACTCACCAAAACATAATGAATACTTTGAAAATGTTAAAATTAATTTTAATAGCTTTAAACTCAATTTGATTTTTTTGAACTGCAAATAACTTATCTGACAGTGCAAATGCACGATTAACACTCATCATCCAAACTCTCAAATTTCTTTGAAATTGAATTTGAAATATACTACTTTGTTTTCTAATATTAGTTTTCAAACTACAGTACTTACCCAACTAAACCAACATCTGCTATAAGTTTCAAATCAAGGTGAACAGCTCTCCTCTGACCTTTGCAAGGCAGAAAGTTTGTAGCCAAAGAGCCTCCAAGACCTCCACGAGCTGCTAAGAATTTCTCTCCTGCTGCATTAAGCTCTCCTGAAAATAAATTGGTTAGTGAAAAAACACAATCCTCTGCAGTATTTCAGCTGTGATTTTCCATTTAAATGTCTCCAGTTATGAGACAATTTTCTGTATGCTTCCTTGCAAGAACTGGGCCCTCAAGATCATGATGATTTTCCTTGTTTGGCAACAAATGAAAGCCATCACACCCCAGTATTCTTCTCTGTCATACAGCCAGTCACCTCAAGAAAATTGCAGACAGGCAAAGTATGCCCAAGATGGAGGGTCTGAACCCTCCAATATTTGAATTCAAGAATGCAAAGAAAAATATGCATTGACAGAGATGTGGCTCCCTTCAGATGATTTTTATTTTTTTCATTAAGATGCAGACTGTGATATCTCCCTTAGGGTCAGAATAATTAAAATGACAAAAAAAAGTGCAACATTTAGATATCTTTAGCCCCCTGATATGCCTGCATCATAAACAAATCTTGCAATACATCCAACTCAGTTAAACACCTCCAAACTAGGACAATTTGGGAATTTAGTTTTAATTCTAAACAGTCTGAAAAATTCTGAGAAACTGCAAAGGAAACATTGAGAGCTATTCCAAGAGTTTTGAAGGATCTTCCTCTTGAGTAAAAAATAGGTATGCATTTTAAGTAGCCTAAAACACTGACATTCAGCAAGGATCTTTGTCTTTTAAGCATTTTCACAATTCAGTAAAGATATAGAGACACTTGGGTTTATGGAGACATAATTTATGTTAGGTCATGAATAGCTCTGTGGAGGATCAGTATGGCTGCCAGCCTTTAACACTTGTTTCCAACAGCAAAGGACTTGTATGTAGTGATACAAATCAACTACTGCTAATTTCTGGAAGGGGTCCCTGCTTTTCCAACAATTTTTACAGTGTATTTTTCAACTCTTTGGCCAAACAAAGAAAAACACAGACATATTTTGGAAAACGTGTGACCTTAAAACATCCTAGTATTAGAAATCCACTAGATGTTACCGTTAAATGTGACAAATATTAGATCCCTTAAAACAAAGCAAATGTTCTTACCAATCTGCTTGCCATCATCATCAAGAACTGAAATTCCCAAAGGCACATGAACTTCACGATCTTTTCCTTTTTCACCTTTTAGAGCTTTAACACTGGGAGAAATTAAACCAGGTTTAGTAACTTAAGCTGACGTTTTGCTTTCTGGAAAAGTTCTATGTAACAACATTCATTAAATAGATTCTTACCTGCTGTTGGCTCCTGTTCCAGCTATAAATCGCTTGTGGGGATATTTCTCCCTAATGCTCTTTAAGGTAGTCCTTTCTCGGGCGACGAACCAGACATCACCACCTTGTCCTCCTTCGCCTCCCAGACTGGGATAACCCATTCCACCAGTTCCTCCTCTCACATAGACCCGCAAATTGTCTATGAAGTTGCTGTACTAATGAAACAACAGTTTCAACATCAATTAATTAGGTTCTGTTTATATTTTGCTTCATAGAAACGCGTGTAAAACCGCTTGGACTGATCTTTCACGGCAATAGATGAAACTTGGGAAAGCAGCGCGTATAGTTTTTAATCAGTGTTAGGCATGTCTTCCCCGGCAGCGACACCTCACGGCGCGCAGGGCCCCGGGCAGCGAGCCAGGCCGGGCCGGGCCGGGCAAGGCCGGGCGCTGGAGCCCCGCGTGTGCCGCCGCCGCGNCTCTCGGCGCCGCTGCGGAGGGGCTGGCCGCTGCTCCGAGCCCCGGGGCGGCGGGGGGTGCTGGACACGGCCCGGCCCGCGCCTCCGGCCGAAGGGCGGCGGCGACGCCGAGATCCCCAGAACCAGAAGGAGTTAACAAATCGTCCAGAGAGTTACAGAGGATGAGAAGGGGGCTGTGAAACAGGTTCCGGCCTCTCCAGTGAAGCAGGTCACGTAACCTCAAAGGAGGGACCCTGGGCAAAGGACCACCTGGGCTTTTATCGCACGTTCTTGTTGAGACCTCGGCTCCTGCTATGTCGCTGGCTATTTCTTGTCACCTGCTGTGTCTCTTGTCCCTTGGCTGGCGCCACAGGTTGCCGTGCCCTTTGTAGTGCCGGGGATTGGTGCTAGTTCACGGCCTTTAGAATCCGGCATTGGGAGGTGACGACCACCAGTACACCAAATCTAAAGAATAGAAGATTGAGCATGCGAACTAATTAGTGTAGGAAAGGAAATAATACTTTAAGCCACAGAAGATAGGATACTAATTAGGAACTAAACTTGTAGCCAATGAACTGTGACTTCTTTGCTTGCTAAAATGTATATATAGTGTAAAGTTTTGAGAATTGATATGCTTGATTTTGGAAAACTTCCACTCTGAGCCCTGCACAGAATAAACGATGTCTCTTTTAAAAAGGAGATGTTTAGAAACCTGGCTCTGTCCGTGTTTACAGAGTCCCTAAATTGGCAGCAACAGCAGTGTCTGAGGGGAGAGCCCCAGCTGCAGGAGTGCCCAGGTTTTGGTTAGCAGCAGTGCTCTCCAGCAGCGTGTTCTCCTTGGAACCTGCATGCTGGCTCAAGACAGCATCTGCTGCAGGCTGTCCCATACAGTTGAGTTATGAATGCTAGGAGACTAGCTCCTTAGTAATTTCAGCTTCATTGAGAACAGTCTGGGTGTGCTCATAGGGTGTGCACACACCACCACTGCTCCCAATATGGCATGGAGGAGTGAGGTGCCAGCTCTGTCATCTGGCAGATCTGGGACTTTTTTCCTTGTAGAAATCCCCAAGAAGATGCCTGCTGGTTTCAGGTTCAGGGCCCCCATGTCACTCCTGGCTCACTTTGGTTAGGGTGACAAAGGCGAGGGATCCTGACTAGAGCTTTGGTGTCGTCCAATGTCCCTTCTGGTTAGAAGTGTTACTTCAGCTCTTTACCTGCACAGTGGCTCGTGGCTCGTTGTTTTTAGGGGTCTCTACTAGGGAAATTCCCTCTCCACTAAGTCCCATGGGATTTGCATACTAGTTGATGTCATCCTCCCCCTCATGGTCTCGGGTGGTTCACTATCTTGGAGGAGAGGGGAGCAGCGGGGCCCATTCCCGACAGTAAGGGAATTTACACAACTCATTCAACCAACAACTCATTATCCTCATTAACTTATAACATTGGAACTTTGTATAAACTTTCTAACAATTTATTCTCTACAGTTGGACTCTTTAAAAGCTGTCAGTCATATTGCTGGTGTGCTCTCCCTCAAGAAACTGAGACCCAACCTTTAAATTACGCTAATTTTCAGGATAAGTATGACAGTTAAAAATGCATGGCATTAATAAGGCTTAAAGTATTTTGCATTTTTTAAATGGTCATGAATAAGAAATTATTTTGTAAATTGTGACATCAGTAAAGTCTGAAGATTAAAATTCGTGAAAAAAAATCATAGAGTCATAGAGTGGTTTGTATTGGAAGGGACCTTAAAGATCATCTAGTTCCAATCCCCCTGTAATGGGAGACCTTCCACTTGACCAGGTTGCTCCAAAGCCCTTGTCAACCTGACCTTGAACACATCCAGGGATGGGGCATCCACAGCTTCTCTGGGCAACCTGTGCCAGTGCCTCACCGCCCTCACAGTAAAGAAGATTTTCTGTGTGTCTAACCTAAATATTCCCTCTGTTGGTTTGAAACTATTGCCCCTTGTACTATCACTACAGTTCCAGATAAGTCCCACTCCAGCTTCCCTGTATGGGCACTCCGCATACTTGAAGGTTACTATGAAGTCTTGACACAATCTTCTTCAGGCCAAACAGCCCAAATTTTCCTGACCTGTTTTCAGAGGGGAGATGCCCCAGTCCCCTTAGCAAGAACTTCATGGCCTCCTCTGGGAGTGCTTCAACAGTTCAATGTCCTTGTGTTGGGGGCACCAGAACTGTGCACAGTGTTCCAGGTGCAGTCTCACGAGAGCAGAGGAGAAAAATCACCCCCACGTTCTTTCATAAACCTCTATTTTGTAGATAAATATTTCTTAGACAATATGAGCATGTTTTTAGGTTTTTGTGGGTTTTTTTAGCACTAATCCTCATCAAAAAGTAAATATTTTTCTGTTCCTTCTTACAGCTTTTCCACAAGGTTTTACATTCTTGATTGCACCTGTTAGCTGGATGAGAAGAACCATTACCGTTTACAGTAATTTAATACTTAAAATAACAATGCATGTTATCTGCTACATAATTAAATAGTTTTTTAAAAATTTAGAAAACAGTGGTATGCCTTATACATACTAAATGGCCCAGCAGAACATTTAAGTTGATGTGAATGGCAGAACAGAAATTATTACCACAGAAAAAAAAATCAGAATTTCTATGTTGTGCTTTCAGATCATGGGGACCACATCTGCAGTCCTGGAGCAGGTAATATGTAAAATCTAGTGGGAAGTGTTTTGAACAGATCAGTTAAGGATCAGTCATGACTGGAAAGCAGCAAATGTGGGCCTGGCCTTGTCCTTGAGGGATTTGATGGAGGGCTTGCAGGCTGAGACTCCTTCTATACTCATGTCTCCAGAGGTCAAACCATGCCACGAACAGCTCCCTGTGATCTCCATCTGTCTCTCTAAGTCTTTGAAGTTAGGTCAGCTAAACTTGGACTGTAATTGCTTATCTTTGAAAAGAAGAAAAGTGACCTGGCCAACCACAGACCCTGAAACCTGGCCTTAGTCTCACTGCAAAGCTTTGGAAAAACTCAAATTTGCTCGTTTAATTCCCAAAAATATTTGATATGGTACCACGTGGGAAGGAATGAGCATATTTGGGTTAGGACAGAAACTGAAAAATGAGATAGCCACAAATAAGGTTGAAAAGAAAGATGTCAGGCTTAAAGGGTTTGTTTTAGGATGGTCTTATTTGATATTTTTTGTAGTAGTCCTGATAAAATCAGTAAGAGCATGCTCATGAAATTTGGAAATGAGATATACTTAGGAATCACCATAAGTACAGAAATATGCTGCTTTTGGCTGGGATAGAGTTAATCTTTTGTCACAGTGACTAGAATGGGGCTGTGGTTTGGATTTGTGCTAAGGAGAGTGTTGATAATGCAGGGAATTTTTTGCTGAGTAGGGCTTGCATGAGCCAAGACCTCTTCTGCTCCTCACCTCACCTCCTCAGTGAGTGGGCTGTGAGTTCATGGGAAACTGAGAAGGGACACAGCCAGGACAGCTGGCCACAACTGACCAAAGCATATCCCATGCTATGTGGCATCATGATCAGTAAAAAAAGCCAGGGAAAGAAGAAGGAAGGGAGAACATTTCGAAGTCATGGTGTTTGTGTTCCCAGGTCTTCCCAAGTTATGTGTGACGGAGGCCTGCTTTTCTGGAGATGACTGAACACCTGCCTGTCCACAGGAATTTGTGAATGAATTCCTTGTTTTGCCTTGTTTGCTGCATGGCTTTTGCTTTCCCTATTAAACTGTCTGTATCTCAACCCACAAGTTTTCCCACTTTTACACTTCCAATCCTTTCCCCCATCCTGCTTGTTAGAGAGTGAGGGAGCAGCTGCATTGTGCTTAGTTGCTGTATGGGATTAAACTACCACAAGGGAGTATCTCAGGAGCTAGATTTCATTTAATATAGGGAGATATTCATGTCATTGTGTAAGGCCCTGGCAAAATCTCATTTGGGGTACTGTGAAAACTTAATCAATGGTTCTATACCTGAGCTAAGGTTGAACAAAGAGAGGGCTAGAAGGAAGTCAGGTTCATCACCAGAGACCTTGAGAGCCTTTCAAAAGAACAGATCGTAGGATGGCTCAGCTTGTTTACTGCAATAAAACAAAACCAGAGAGGACACACAAGTGCTGTCTATAAATATATCAGGAAAGTAAATAAGAAGGATGAAAACTATTTAAATGAAGGGGAAAGACACAAGAACAAACAGATATGTACTATTCAGCAATAAATATGTCAGGAAACCAGAATAATGTTTCTAGTCATTACTGCAATTGACTAATGAAACTGCTTTTCCATGGAATTAGTGGGAACAAAAATATTTCTATTTTTAATATGGCACTTGATAAATGTATGAGGTGATTGTATAACAGAGCTTTTTTTTTGTAGTGGCAGGGAACTAGGCTCTGTCATTCAGAAGGATCTTCCTGTTCTGTGTTACCATGCCAATTCATAGTACAAACAGCAGAACATTTTGTTCAGATTTATCATTAATAATATGGGAAGGACCTGTCAGTTTTCTCTGAATAGTAAGCAAGGTTCAGAATTCCTTACAAATGCAACAATTAGATTGTGTTACTGTGACTTCAGTAAAGCATATGATGTCAGCATTCTATAGAAAAGAATAGAAAGAAGGACATAAGCAAAAGAACTTTTAAGTGAGATGAAAAAAGCGCAGATGAGTTGTAGATAGTTCTTCGAGGATCAAGTCACAGGCCCAGAGCCCTCCTTGGATACCAGTACAAGTATGTATCAAATTACACCCCGGTTTTGTGCCGTGTTCTGCTTTTGTGGTACATAGTGTTTGAATTTAGTCCTTAACAACTGTTAAGAGCAGCCTGGTCAGAAGCTGGTCCACTTGGCAGAGCCTTAAATTCAGTGTGCTGCACTTCTTTAACATGCAGCAGGAGGTTAATGTGTTAATGTGTAGACTGGCCCAGAGATGCCAGCAGAGCTACTAACCAGTGTTAATTAATCTCATGTAATCATACCAAAACTTGACCTCAAGAAACAGAAATTTAAAAAAGCTGGTCTCCTATACGTTATGGATTGAAGGTGTTAAATTTATTGATATAACACTAGATTTGTTTCAACAGAGAGCAAGTTTATGCCAACTAGCTCATGCTAGCAGGGAATTAAGCAACCTTTCACTTGAAATGTGGCATTGTGCATTTTCTGGAACCTTTTATAACCTTAAATGGCTCATCACACATACATGATGCTAAGAATTACTGAAACAGAGTCATTTAACATACTGAAGTTTGAGGATATTTAGGTGTTTCATTGTCCAAATACCTGACTTCAAAAAAATGTATCTGGTCTCCTGAAGAGACTGTTTGCCAGGGCAGGACTGATTCTATCACCTTTCTCTCCTGTTTGCATTGGGTGTGTCATACTTGATCTTCAGAAACAGGCCTGTGAGCACTTCACGGTCAAGCCTGATGGCAGAACATCGCTCTGTCATTTTTTTTACTTCAGAAGCTGCTAATCAGTGATGCAGAGGGTGACTCAATTCTTGATCCTCAGTGAATCAATCCTGTTTACGTACAAGTGTGCCTGTGTCATAGAGATATATATAATTCTGTCACAAAAGGCTGGTAACATTTTAAAGGTTTCCAAACTGATTTATACATAGTCAATGTACATTCTGAGTTTTGTGATAAATAATACTTTGTTCACTTAGTCCCTTCTCTTTCATTCTTACTGTGTACTTTATGTATTTGTATATGCTTGCTTGAAAATCACAAGGGTACAGCTGCCTCAAATCACAGTTTTACCTCTCTCTCTCTTTTCTGTCATGGTATAAATTACTAAGTAGTGTACTGTCATCAACTCTAAAAAGAAGAAGCCATAAAATCTCTTCCCCAAACAATTTTAAAACTTTCACCAGCAGTTTTTTTGAAATTTGTGCTATATGTCGTGTTTCTCTCAGTCTAGAAAATAACTAACTTAGATGAAAATATGTAGAAATTAAGCTAAAATCTTTTAGCAATACAGATTTATTCAAAGCAGAGTTGAAATAATCAAAAAATGAAAGTCAGTTTTTCTTTCCTTGTGTTTCTGAACATGTGCACAGCTGGTAATTGGCATAATGGTCTTTCTAATTGAGAGCAATAACTTCACCAACATACCCAAGGTCCAAATATTGTACAATATTGATGTATTAATTTTACAGTTTTATGGAAAAAGAGAAAGAGATTTAACCAATACCAAGGATTGTATACCTTACTTATACCAGGGATACACTCTTCAGTACAATAAAGTCCCACAAGATGGAAGCACCTCAGCTGCCATAATAGAAGGGATAAGTGGAAGCACAACAGTTTAAAACACATGCTATGGAAAGGTATCAATGTTGAAAGAATTTTGAGGGAAACATTTTATTTTGCTCCAATTCAGCTATCAACTAAAAAATTTAAAATCACAGAATAGACACTTTTACTATGAGCCATATGAGCCATCTAATAAAACTCAGTGTCAAGCAGCTGTGCTGGAGTCCTTGGGTTTATATGTAGCATATGCTGCAGCTTTGGAATTCTTTTGGAAGCCCTGCAGAATTAAGAGCACGACACAATTTTTCTCTAAATCCCACTTATATTTAGTCATTTTCTCAAAAAAAATCTTTCCAAAGTATGTGGATATGTTCTCTGCTTTAAGGACTTTCCCCTTCAGCCCAAGCTTTTATGTAGCTTTCAGGTATATTAGATTTTACAAAGATGATCACAGATTGATTTTTCTTGACTTTCCTTGACTTTTCTTGTTCTGAAATACAAATTTTAATGACTAACTTAATAAACATGATCAGTGACTGTCTTCATGATGCTTCCATCCTACAAATTTCATGTAACATTTCACAGGATTATTAGTTGCCAATAATTTTGATCTCTGCCAACTTGAATTCATGGGTTCTTCCTTGTTCCAGGTGGCATTCTCCCATAGGAGATGATCCCTCAGTGCATGACTGACAAAGTGGATAACATCAGAAAGGAAAATAAAATATAGAAGTCAGCCTTCAGAACCTTTTTCACTTAGAGATGTGATTTAAGACATTATGGATGAATTTTCATGTAGATTCCTAAGAGAATATTGTTGACGAGGTGGCATTTTAAAAAGAGGTACTTTTATTTGAAAGGATTTTCCCACCAAAAATCTATTCCTTAGCATTTTGATTTCTGTACATGTGCTCTGTGAGTACCTTGTTTTAAGACTAAAAATGGTGGTTTTAACTAGAAAAAGGAAAAGCCAGAGGAGAGTGATAAAAATAAACCTGTAGGATGAAAAAATTCTATCAAAGGCTGCCTTCAGTGGCTGTTGGAGTAGAAGGAAATCACTGTGTTTGCACCAGTATCCTGTGCTACTACACCTCTATGTCTTAAGTGGGAATGAAATGAGAAGGGATTGATGCCACGGCCAAACTGCTGTGGAACTACCCACCTCTTTTACAAGCCTTTAAATGCCTTTGAAATTTTGGCAGTTTCACTGTGAGATTGACAACACTAATAAATTTGGTAGTGCATAAAGCAAACAAAAAGGGAAAATTTTCTTAACTTGAAAACTTACTGAATGCTGTTTTTGATTAGTGATAAAAAGGAGCTTGGTTAAAGGTAGGTTGCTTGTGAAGTCTTTCTTAAGCTTTAATTTCCTTTTTATGAACACTGCCTTGGAATTCCAAGGAATAATTACATTTACTGGAGCTTTAGCTTCTTTCAATGATACAAGATGATACAATGATACAATGAGTTCAGAGATAAGCTGACTATATTCCAGTCTCCCAGTTATTCCCTTCTATTTAGTAGTGTAGGTTCCAACATGGCTTACTTTTTGAAGCATCATTTTAAAACAGTGTTGACATAGCTTAGCTGGTAAGGCTTCCAGAAGATACATAATTATTGTGAACACTCATTTCAGAGCAGATTTGTATTTGTGCTTAAGTATTGTATATATTGTTTTTTAGACAGAAATTACTACATTTCCACTTGAAAAAACTGACTGTTCCTGTCATGTTGAATTCCACCAAAGCATGTTGTAAAACCCTAACAGACCCAATTTTACCACATATTTCTCCTTTTTCATTTTTTTGAACATTGTCCCTGCATGTTCTGGAGGGCAAACAGGAACATGCATGGAAACTTTGGTTTATGAATGGGAGTTTACTAAATGAGAGTGTTCATGTTCCTGATTAGGAGAAAGATTTGCTCTCCATTGTGTTTTCCTCCCTCTGCCAGCCCTGTGCCCCTCCTCTTCCCTCACCCGAGGCACCCCCACCGCCGAGGGCAGTCTCTCCAGGTGAGGCCCCAGCCCAGCCCGGGCTGACATTGGGCGCTGCTGCACAGAGAGGTGGGGCTGCCACAGCTCCCTCCGCCGACCTGAGTTCAGCTGCTGCTGCTGCTGCTGCTTTGCCAGTGCCAGAGCTGCCCCTGTGCACTGTAACCTCGGCATCCTCGGAGCATCTAGTAGCTGACAGGCACTTGCAGCCCTCTCATTAATGTCTTTCTTTTTCTCCAAGTGTCTGACTTCTGTTTTTCAACGCTACTATTTTCAATCTCCTTGCTTAAATACTGTAAGTACAACTTCTGCTGTGGCTGTTTAGTTACTGCCTTTGTAATTCTTTCTTGTAGTGAATAGTAGGAGTCACTAGTTCAAAGTCTCTGAGTTTGGTTGTGGTCCCTGCTCCTGTTAGTGCTGTTCAAATGGGCCTTTAGCATTTCAGTTTTTAATTGGATTAAAACATGAAATTGGAATAACTCAAAACGTTGGTGGTTTCCTGGCTGCTGTTTTCCTACTTTGTAGGAAATTGCTAATGTGTCTTTTCTCTGAATGCTGGTGCCTAGTGAAGTGGAAGTGAAAAGAGAAGCATTTCCATCCCTACTTGTTTCTGGAACCAGTTTTCTAAGAACCCAAAGAAGAGAAACTAATGCAAGTTGATAAACTCTCAGGATGCTGAGGCAGGTAATCCTGCTGTCTGCTGAAATGTAGCTGGCCCGGGCTTTTAGGAAGGAGCTAGGTTGGAGAGTATCTGTCTGGCTCAGTTCCTTGGGTTCTGAAACTGCAGTAAAGGAATACATGACTAGGGACTTCACGTGGTTGCAGCAGTTTGATTACACATTCAAACTAAAAATTATCCCAGGACCCTGAAGCCACAGCAAAAAGGCCTATTTCAAGCTGTCCTGGTTCCTGACCCAGGTTGGTGTGACTGTGAACTCCATGTTGTCACCTCAACTCTGTATTCTTACAGACATTCCACATAAATGTTGTATCATCTGTGGATTATTCTCTCTTTAATTGCACCACTAGGATTTGCAGAAAGGATGTCAGTGTGTTAACACTTAGAAGATATCACAGACTAACTTTTAATATTGTCACTGCCCAGAGATATTTTGAGTGGAAGACCACACTTGCAATTCTAGCTGAATTCCTAGTAAAATTTGCACAGCTGCCCAAAATATTGCCTTTTTTTTTCTGTACAAAGCCTCACATCATTTTCATAATTATATTTTACATTCTGAATTGAAAACTGTGGGAATAAGCATGACACCAGCTACTTGAAATGGAATTGATTTAGGATACCAAAATAAGGGGCACTGTCTGAAAGTTTTGACTGTCTTCTTTTTCTTCAGACTGCCTCCTATGCTTGTATTTTTTGTTTGATTGGTTTCCTCTTTATGTTTATTCTCCTGTTCCACTGTACTTTGTCTTGAGAGAAAGGGCTGATAAAAAAAATTATCAGGTGTTTTAGTGCTGTTCTGTCTAAACGTGATTCAAGGATGTGGAATACACATCATAGGAAGACTGCATTTTTCCCAGGGTGAATCTCTGTATAGTAAAGAATACATACTTTGTAGCATTTGAAGTTCTCATTATGCCTCCTGTGTCCAATTCTCCAGATAGTTTCTCTGTTTTGCATATATACTAGAAATAATAATGCCAAAGCATACCAAAATCTTACTTAATTTTCTAATATAAGCCAGGAAGGAATTTTCCCTCTTCCAGTCTTGCAACAGCTGCTGAGTGAGTTCATAACATGCCTACACTCACTCAATATAGTGTACAGTCTGATTTACCATTCCTTCATTACCATCTTTCTGAGTCAGACTTTCCATGAAAGACTGGCTGTTTATAACCGTTATTTGTTTGCAGTAACTTAAAACAGCATACCACTAGGACTCTTTAAGCATCTGCTATTAACCTGATTTTACTCACAATCCAAGCACAGGAGGTTAAGGGAAGAAGTGTTGGTCTCAAGGAGCAGTTCTGACCTTGGCTATGATCACTTCAAACTTGTTGCTTTGGATTTTCATGTTCTAAGTGGCTTTAACAATTTCTAGGTGCACTACTAGCTTCCAGTATTAGGGTTCATTGACTAGTATTTATTCCATGGTTTGGAAAAAAAGTATTTTTTCTGAATATATGTATAAATAATCTCTTGGAGTACCCGTGAGACTTATGTGACAGTGAACTATGTCATGTCAGAATCACTGTGATTTTATACACTTCTTTTCAGGTATCTTCTTGAAGGATGGAATTTGTATGGAAACGATGGTGGTATCTTCAGCTGGGCTGTATATTGATAGTGAATTTGGTTTATGCCAATCTAGAGTATCAAAAAGAAACTCCTCCAAGCCTGCGTGAGATTGACCATCAGTGCTGGGAGGTATCATCCCATGGGCTGGTGGAAATGAAGAAACTCAAGGTAGCAGATACAGTCATTGCTCTCTGGGACTTCATGATGTTCCTAAAGGAATCCCCTAAGCCCAAGCACAATGAACTCTTCAACGATTTAGCCCAGAACTTCTGGGATATGTATGTGGACTGTGTGCTCTCAAGGTCCCATGGAATGGGCAGAAGACAATTAACATCTCCCAAATATTCTTCCACATACTCACACAGAACTTTAGAAGGTAATTATAGGATATGGTACTAACATTAAACTTAACCAATGCTCCATCCTCAACCTTCATTGTTTAGAAAACTCAATATACTAATTTCCAGTTTTCTGTCTCTACTTGTCAAAAGTGTTTGCATCTTTCAATGGCAGCTACTTTCACAATACACGAGACACTAGTAGTTAGGGTACTACATTTCTATATTTAACAAAGTGTAAAAAATGCTGGGTATGCATGTGGAAGTGTGTGGAAAAAGATGCTACATTCTCTGTTTATCACTGTGTGCATATAAATGACAATAAATTAATAAAGTAATTACAATACTGAAAGTTTCCTGGTATTAGGAGTTCAGTCTCAGCTTTGGGGAATCATCATTCTGCAGAAGGGAAGCTCAAATCCCTGACAGTTTGAGTCCTATTCTTCCACCTAAAACTGCTGATATATAATGTAATGTCCTGGTCACTGTGAATCACTAAACAGTGACAGGTTCTGGTCATCGTGGTTGGGTTTGAGTCTGAACTGAGATCATGTAGGTGACTTGACATCTTACTAATCAGTCCTAGATCTGTTGCCCCCATTCCTCCTCAGCAACAGGCTTTTTCTGATGTACCCTGTCAGATGATTCAGTTTCTCAGAACGAACATGAAGATTATTTAATCATAGCATTTCTAACATATTGCTTGGACAATAACTACCTGTCTTTTATAATTTTGCAGGATCAGCTTTCACCAATCCATTTTAGGCTGAAAGAGGAGAAAATGAAGATACTTAAACAAGGCAACATCAAAATGAAGGAGCACAAAATCACAATATATATTGTAGATGTTTGGACAAATTCTTTGGCATGGTTCAATCTTTTTTTTTTCTTTTCTTTTCTATAAAGTACTTAATCACTCCTAAACAAATGTATTTTATACATCGTCTTGCACATATTATTAACTTTAAGAACTAAAAAAAAAGAGGTGAGGCATTAAGCTAAAGGAAAGGATTATGTTCATTGTAATGTCCTGTGCAATCTAGACTTTGAATTTTATCATTGCTTAGTCTAAGATATGGATTAAAGTACTTTTCTAAGCAGCAAGGTCTGAATAGCAGTAGTTTTCTTGTCTATTAACATGTTATTTGATAAACCACTACTATATGACATGAAGAACAGTGCTTTACACAAGACTGCAAATCAGATGATGCAGTCCATCCCTGTCACAGCCATTGAGATGGATCCATGCACCAAGTGGTTCAAAAGAGGGACAGACTGACTCGACTACTGCTCAGTATAAACCACTGAGCATGAATAAAATAATTCTAGGACATTAACTGCCTACTTAACCCAATTCTTCTGAGCATAAAAAACCTGAGAAATGCTGAGTGTTCTCTGCTTTACACCTTGGGCAATGCAGCTTGTTCAGTCCCTGTTGTGTTTTTAGCCTTTTATGAGATTTCAGGTGGTTTTAATTATTTTAGGAAATACTACTCATGCTGTAACAGCATGTAAACCTTCATAAGTAAACAGGAAATCCATCCCACATAATGTCTATCTCATATATAGTTTATAAAATATCCAACACGTCTCATAGATTTGTAAGTGTTCATTTAGGTAAACACAATATTGAACTGCATCATCTAAAATATGTCTCCTACAGGTTTCTGGAGAGGATGCAATAGTATTGAGAGATTTTTCTGACCCACGAACATCACTTCAAGTTCCTGGTAGAAATAATATTTTTGAGCAAATGGAGTTATTACACACCCAAACACAGCAACTTCTCGAGTTGATACATTATGATGAGGAGCAGTTTGAGGGCCATCATCTAACCTGCCCCAGCAATATCTTTTATAAAGCTGTGTACTGCATTGCATGTGCAACAGATGTTTTAACTGGCATAAATCATATTAAAAAGTCCCCTTGTTCACCTAAATTGATCACCTACAGAAGTGTCAAAGTATAATAACATTTTAAAGGATTGTTTCCTCTATTAGTTTCCTCTATTCCTCTTTTAATTGAATGCCAGACCAAGGTATCCTATGCAGTTTTAAAAGCTTCAGCTTTCTTCAGGCAGTAAGTCTGTTGTAAATAGTTTTCTATAAGACACAAAAGTGTTTAGCATTCACCATAATTGTTTCCAGAATGTTTGAACAATCAATTGCCCTGGTCACCCTGTAGTGTCTGCCAAAGGGGCAGGTGATTATGAACCCCAGGTACACGGCAGCAGCAGCAGCAGCAGAGCAAATTCCAGATGGATATTGCTATGGTGTCCATCTATGAGAGCTGTGGAAAGCCACAGCTGACTACTCCTGGGATGTCAGCATGAGGGATTAACAGTGAATGGGATGATCTTTTCTTCCACCAGTACCCCCTCTCTTTCCATCCCTGGGTTACAGCAGGGACAGCAAGCCCAGTTTCTTGGTGTTGTATGTTCCCCCCTGCAACAGCCAAACTATGGGCCATGGCTGTCTGGCAAAATGAAATGCTGTTTGTGCTGCTGTCGGACTTGTGTTAGTATTGATTTATGAGGACTAAATGTAAATATTTGGGGAAATTCCGTCCCCTTCATTCTCCAGTCATAATTAATTAACATTGGTGCTCAATTAACAAGAGCATTTGCATTTGCAGCTGCTCATTTTCAGTCAGGGTGTCTGTAGCATAAACAATACAGTTGTCGAAGAATGTTGCAGGGCTTACTTTGTGTCTGATTTAAAGTGTTTACATAAGCAAAACTGATCTTCTGTTAAAGGTTCTTTATCCATATCTCAGCTACAGTGTATTGATGTAGCTTTTGCTCAGAAATTGGAAAAACATACCTAAGTCCTCCACATTTTTTGTAATGGGCCTTTGCCTTGCTGCCAGTAGTAATGAGTCACCTACACATTCACATGTGTGCGTGTAAAAAGGATGTAAAACCCCCTCCAAACATCACAGTCTTTGGTCTTCAAGTGAAATATGTATTGTTTGGTTTTAATTGTGAAAAGACAACAGACCATACATTCTCTAAACCAGTAATAAAGCAGTAAGGCTGCTGCAGAGCTGTCAGAGAAATATAAACATAAAAAACTGAGCAACGCTACTTGACACAGAGGACTTCAGTTAGAGAATCTTTATATACCTTGGCTAACCTTTCTTGTAGGCAGGCAAGAAATACACAAACAGGCTAGTTTAATAAAACAAACTTTATACAGAGAGTTTCAGGAAAATGTCATAATGAAATTAGATTATAGTTAAAAATTATCAGTCGGCAAAGGATCACCATAAAAAGTTAAATTAGCACAGCTCAATTTCTCTAGCTTTAAATACTAGATGACTTTCCTACTCTACAATGTGATGACTTTCTTACTCAGCAAGGGTTTAACAGACCTACCCATAAGAAAAATCCTTCTGATCTTTGGAAAACACATGTAGAGATTTTTCTAAACTTCACATACCATTTTTCATATGTGCGTTTTATTTAATTATTTTCTTAGGGTTCTTATTTTTATAGAATTTAGGTAGTCAATTTTGAAACAAATCTATTTGCCTTTATTTTTAATGCCACTATTGCTATGTTTATCTTGTTATGTGGCAAGCATTTTTAAGATACACTTATACTCACACCTATCCCATCCCTCTTTCATGAAGTAAAAAAAGGGAGTTGGATTACGTTTAGCTCAAATTTATTTCCTTTTTTTCAAGCTGGCAGTTAAAAAGCAAAAGTTTGTTCTTTTCTCAAGATGTTGCTGACAGACAAAAAAGACAGCCTAAGTACCAGTTTGTATGTCACAGCATAAAAGCTTGCAATGCCACAGAAATTTATGCCATAGCACTGGATAGCAACTGGTTTTAAAATGAAGAGCCTCGGGCAATCTTGTGCTATTGTAACATAGTGAATTCTGGCATTGACCAAATTCAAACAGAAAATAGCTCAGAAGTTGAGTCATCTACACAAAGGTCAGCTGCTCAGCAGTTTGTGTAGGTGTTGTAGAGGTGACAAGGTGGAAGAAGATGAGTTATTTTTGGAGACAATAGGAACAATAGCCCAACAATTATTAGATTAGTAAGATCAGTTAAAGAGCTGTGAGCAACCCAAGGAGAAGGTCGTTCCAGCAGGTCTCTCCAACAGGCTGGGAGAAACTGTTGGCAAAAACAAGCTCCTTAGTGAGTATTTAGATGAAAACTGTGATTGTCAGAAGTCCTGATGGTAAAAAGTGACAATTCAAGAAACAAAATGGGCTTGGACAAAAACTTTGTGGGTATGGTATTCAGGAAAATGAAGAATTGAATGTGTTTATGTGAAGATTTATCACCCTGCTCAATGAGATGTGTAAACTGGAATGTGTCAGCAAGAGATGGAAATGAAAACAGTGGACCTGCTGACAGTGGATATTAGCACACAAAGTTACTAGACTAACATACCTTTGTACCATACTGTACAGGGGACCTTACTAATAAAACATCCCCACCTTATATTAATAAAGGCAAAATATAATTTTACTCTCACGATGTTCTAAACAATTTTTCAAATCATTAAAAACAGACTTTATCTTGTATCTACATATAGGTTACTACATATCAATATAGCACTCTTTGGAACAGCATCTATTCTACAGGTACCGATTTTTTCTTGACTGAGTCCAATGTTTTATCTCTTTTGATCTTTTTTGAGGCCCCTTTACAAACAGAGGACTTTCTAAGAGCATGGTCTGTATCAGCCAGTGGCCCTTCACCGTGCTGACGAGGCGTACTTTTCACAGTTACGAAGCGACCAGGTCCGACCTGAAATACAAAATAAATACATCACTTGACTTTTGTGCTAGCATTTAAAATGAGAGGAGAGTTAAATCTTCAACTGCCTTTTGAAAATATTATTTAGTTGGTGGAGATGCCTGCTGAGGTTTCCAAGGGCCACTAAAACTATCCTTCATATTAAATTCAGAATTTGTTCCCATCAATGCAAAAGAAAGGAGAGTGTGTTCTTTCAGCGGGTACTTTTATGTGCTCTGCTTTTCTGCCTTCGTGTCTGATTTATGAATTGCAAAAAAGAAAATCAAGTTTCATCCAATAGAAGTTTGCTGAATGATGTTACTTGGATTTGTACAGAAAGTCAGCCACAGTTTGTGACCTCAGAATTTCACTACTTATTACTCCAAATAAAAAAAAAAACCAAACCAGGCCCTCTTTCTCTCAAAATGCAATTGCATGCAACTACTGCTCCAGGAAATCTCCAAGACTGAAAGACACATACCCTCTCCAGATTCATTACTGTTCTTTATACTGAATAGGATGGGGTCTTGCAATAAATATCACTCAATGACAGCTTTGTCTTCTAATCATGAGCTACTGAAAAAAAAAAATGCAACTCCTTGAGTGCATGTGGCTCCCATGTTTGATTACTTGACCTTGACTGGTTTGCAACAACCATCTTAGCTTAATCTTCATCTCTCACTGCTGAGGGTAGGGGTTTGTTTGGCAGAAAGAAGGGAAGGAGATTGTTGCATTAAAATAATTTTCAGCCATATCTGTCTTTTGTAATTCTCGTAAGCAATGTACCCAAGGAATGTTACATGATGTTGCTGATACACTTGTTTTCTCAATACACCTATCCTGCAAAATGGACTAATCTTTTCCTTGTTTTTACCTACAGTTATTGAAATATTATTGTAGAACCATGAAGGTATTTTCCGGTTAAATCCTCTCCCTCCAAGATATGAATATTCTTGGCTTGAGTTTCAAGCCTTTAAAGTAAAATCTAACAATATATTTCTCTCCACTAACAATTTCCAGATTACTCATGCTTATATCAAAATTTTTCACTTTCTGCAAAATAATGCTGTTTAAGTGTCTCATTGTTGTTTACGCAAGTACCTAAATAATTTTTCCAGCCCACTTCATCTTGCATTCACAGGTATGTCCCTCCATATTTTTGTGAAGTTTAAGATAATGTGTGAAAAAATCCTAGTCCAGCACTCTGAGACAATCCCCTTGCTTCCTATTAGGCTCCTTGCTTTTCCATCACATCAAACATGAACTCCCTCTTTTCTTTTTCAAGTTATAGCCACCTTACTTATCATTATTCATTCATGCCAGAGAGCCCAAAATAAAATCACTTGCCTTCATACAAGTTCAAAACCAGCGTCTTATGTTTATTCTTCATTTTTCCTCACGTGTAAGAGTAACTTATAAGCAACCAAGCAACTATCCCCCTAAAATCCTCCTTAGTTGTGATGCTTACACAGTAATAATCCAGTTATCTCAGAAACAGTTATTGGCTAGACTGAGGATTCCCCCATGTCTTGTCAAAACTCAACATCTAAATATGCTCTTAGGTGTAAATTAGGTCATAACAAAGGCTTTTTATTTTCTCACACTTCAGTTGTGTGATAGAAATGAGAAAAAACTATTTTCTGCAGATGCAACAAGTGGCTTATCTGCAGGCAGTCAGGAACATGTTACTGATAAAGGACACCTCTACAGATGTATAAAAGATTGCACAGATGTACTCAACAATGAAAGGAGGAGGGAGGTCTTCTTGACCGCAGCAAGGTTTTCATGAAATGTGTGATCATCACAGGTACATGTCACATAGCATAGGGCACATCTTGCCCACTCTTTTTCAGAGTAATTTGCAGATCTGAATCTCATTCTGGCTAAGTGTTTGTCTAAGGCTATGTCAGCACGGGAAGCGGCGATTTGCAGAAGATACAGATTCTTTCTTATGTATTTGGAGCTTGTCAACATAAACATTATTAAAGAAAGTGTAAGCAGCAGCATGGATACAGTCAGAACAAACCCCATACCTCTTACCTGTTAATGAAAATAAAACAGTGTTATTAAGGATTACTTACTGTTGTATGGAGTTTTGGAATATCAATAGAGTGTTCCGGTCCACTGGGAATTTTTGATTTAGATCTGGAAGCCTCTATTAATTTTTCTTGATGCATTTTTGCTTTCTAAAGATAGTCAGAAAAAAGGTAAAATTGTTTTAATCTGCATTGATTGTGTCATTTGCACTTGTTTGAAATATATAAACAACATGACAAAATAAATGAGGTTATAATTCTATTTGCCTTTAATTGTAAGTACCCTCCCCCTGCTTTTTGACTCCTTCTTGTACTGACCACCCAAAACCAGAAATGAACGTGGCACTGCAGTGGTGGGAAGGGAACCCTGCTCGCTGTGACCTGCGGGCTGCGTTCCCTGCACTGCAGCCCTGGGTGCTGTGAGCCCTCATGGCCACAAGAGCACACTGCTGCCTCACGGTCAGCTTTCACCCCACACAGCACACCGCGCCGCTCCAGGCAGACCCAGCTGTACTGAGGCATCTCGGTACAATCTCAATACATCCCAGGTGAATGACTTCACATTTTCTTTTCCTGAACTTCATGAGCTTTTGGTCAGCCCATCGGTCCAGCTTCTGAATAGCAACTCTACCTCCCAGCATATGGATTCCTTCCTCCAGCTCAGAGTCATAGAATTTCAGAATCACAGAATGATTTAGGTTGGAAGGGACCTTAAAGTTGATCTAGTTCCAACTCCTATGCCGTGGGCATGAACACCAGACCAGGTTGCCCAGAGCCCCATCCAGCCTGGCCCTAAACACTTCCAGGGATGGAGCAATCACACCTTGAACTTGATGAGGATGGATACTGATCCAATATCCAAGTCACTAATGAAAATGTTAAATCAACACTATATTATCAACCCTATAATTAACTCAGAGGAATATCACTCCAAACTGACCACTAGTTAAACTTCAATCCCTGACCACTGTCCTTTAGAGCCCATCAGTCTAGCCAGTTTTTCCCAGACCTTGTAGTCGACCTGTATGTAATCTAGTCCATATATCCCCATTTTGACTACAAGAATGCTACACAGGCCCATGCTGAAAACCTTGCTAAAGCCGAGGGAATAAACATGCCCCTTCCTCTTTTTCCAGAACAAATAATTTTATCACAGTAGGCAAACTATGTTGGTAAGGCATGATTTGTTCTTGGTAAATCTGTGACAGTTTATACCAATCTCCTTCCCCCCCATGTGCCTAAGACTGCTTCCCAGTGACTCAGTTAAAACTAATGAGTCTGTAGTTCTTCAGATCCTTTTTCTGTCCCTTTTTCATTTCTAATTCTAGCATTAGGTGTCTAATTCTAGCATCTTTCCACGGACCAGGGAGATGCTTGAATAGAAAGAAAATTGTTCTTCTTTGCAAGTCCTTTGGGAATAGAAGAAAAATTAAATTTAGCTGCCAAAGTTTTAAAGTCTGATTTCATTCATTTTCCAACTTAGTCTGGTTGTCAAACCAGGACTCTAATATTTTTATGTTCTTTTGGGAAAGTGCAAATATTGCTAGAAGAAACTCCTTTCACAATAAAATATTTCCCATCTTGTAAGATGTTTAGTGTACTAAATAAAGAAAATGAGGAATTAGAAAAAATAAAGTAAGAATGAACAGACTTGTAGTTTCAACACTTTTAGAAGAAATACACATATATACACCCACTCCTCAATTGCAAGTGACAATTTTGATCCCCAATTTGTGATTGCAGTCAGAAGAATCAAAGACTGTATAACTTTTCCAATACATCTTATGGTTACTACTTCTTTGTCTGTGTGAATATGAAATTTACTATCACTTCTACTTGAATATCCTTATAATTCATTAAGAAATGTGTTTGGAACTTCAAAATTATTATAACTACACCATAATTGTAAATTTTTTGCTCCATCAGGTTTCTTACCTTCAATGCCTCATAGTTTGATGTCCGAGTCAAGAAATTTTCCCAAGATTTATTTATCAGTTCTCTCTGTGTAAAGGTAGCTTGGATCTGTAATATAAATGAGATTTACAGCATGCAACACAATCCTATTTCAAGATCAGATCTCTTCTGATTTCATTGTTTGTGCAGTTTGAAAAGAATGTTCACCTATGCCCCTTTGGCTCCCTTGGCTCATCCCTCTCACCTGAGATTGGACGATAATGTTGTAGTAAAATACTCGCCCTTTAAAAACTTCGCTTATGAACTGCCCGTAACAGCAAAGAGAGGCTTACTTTGTGCAAACTCATTTTCCTCTCTTCCAACACATATGTTGGATGAGGCCCAGCTCTCTTTCAGGAATACTTTCTGTATATTCTTACTCTCAAATGCTGGATAAAAGAGATAGAACCAGGTCAGGTGACAAAAGTGCAGTCATCATAATGCAGGACAATCCCTCAAAAACAATAGCATGAGATTTCAGACCACTTGACCAACTGAACTTATTTCTCAGAAAGCAGGAGAGGGTGAGACAATAGATGAGCAAAACTATGAAATGTCTGCCTTATAATCAAAGCTGGAAAATATCTCTATCTTCTCATTCTCAGCATGCTGGGAAGCACAAAGCCCTACTTTCTGAAGTATTAAAGGTCTGTGAATATTCAGCAAGAGAGCTTAGAAAAGAGACTTATATTTCATTTTAAGAAGCAAGTGTAGTTGTAATAGGTACTTTGTGTTGTTATCTGCTACAGATGAACACTGGTGCAACTCTGTAGTAAAATAATGATCATTTCTCATTACCCCTGATGATACTGCTTCATTTTTTCATGTTGTTCTCTAAATACTGTGGAAATTATGCAAGCCTGGAG
Source organism: Illadopsis cleaveri (assembly GCA_013399915.1). NCBI lineage: Eukaryota > Metazoa > Chordata > Aves > Passeriformes > Timaliidae > Illadopsis > Illadopsis cleaveri. Next base: position 68,509 of record VXBB01022420.1, on the reverse strand, counting down.
GACTGAGGTTAACCTAATTTAATTTAAAATTAAAATGTTGCTGCTGAGACAAATTAAAACTTTTCAAGCGGTGTATATGTACAGGATTCTCAATATTATATAATAAGAAAATCTGCACATAAATGGACAAAAAGGCTTAGGTGGGCTTTCCTTATTTAAATACTCCTTCATCTTACTTCTTTGTAAGTTTTTTTCTCTTCCTGGATTTTGTGGCAGGGTTGTCTTTCAAGCACTTCATTCTGCAGAGCAACAACTGTTCTTCCAGTATTTTCTGACATGTTTGAAATAATTTTCAAGATTCTCTCATCTGGTGAAACAGGCCTGAATTCTTCTTTTATTTCTGCACGTATTTCACTCCAAACCTCTCCAATCTGTATGTGAAACATACACCATATGATTCAGTATTTATCTTATTCTTCAGTTCCAATTATCCAAAATAAAATAGAGCAACCATATCTCTCCTTATTGTTTGACTTCTCAGAATTTTTATGCAAGGTTAGACTGCACAAATATTATGAAAAATTCACTCATAAGCCTCCCTAAGCCTTCCCAAGACTAAACTTGATTCAAAGAGGAGTAACAAGAATGCTGATAACTACAGAAATTCAGAAGAAATAGCTTCAAGATATCATATTACAAGAGTGAAGTGTCAAGACCCTACAAGAGCCTACTTCTTAAAATCTCAAATTTCAGACATTATTAGAGCAAACTGCAACATGAGCCATCAAGGGAAGCTGGAATTATCAACCGAAGAGTGAGTCTTGCCATTTCCTGAACACTGCAAGCTCTCACAGACTCTGTTCCTAAGCATAAATTTATCATAAACTAAAGCATCTTTTGAGCAAGACAGCTCTCATAAAGCTTGTTACCCTCCTGTAGTTTCCTACAGGCACACCATTCTTAACTTTACACAGAATGGAGGGACGGATGGATGGATGGATGGATGGATGGATGGATGGATACTGCATGTGGGGACAAAGATAGCAAAGCACAGAAGAATCTTTTTAAGAATGTGTTTTTAATGTCACTTTTAATAGTGTCCCCTAAACCGACCTTATTGTGCAAGGAAATAGTCCTACTCCAGTCCTTCTCCAGTTTCTTACTCCTGGCACATTCCTGTCTTGATCTGGCAAACAATTAAAACTATTTTTTTCCAAGTTATTTTTAACTAGCGTTAGTTTCTAGTCTTATTTGCTGCATGGTCACAAACATTTGTAGCAGTCTGAAGCAAGAACATGGGGATTACTGCAGTGTTGGACGTGGGATTGTTTCTTTTGCTGGTGAATATTGGCTTTCCCTGTGTGAAATTTTAAGTGACTTGTGACACAGGGGACAGCTTTTGAAGGGTTATTTGTTTGTTGTCTCCTGAGATATATTTACTATTTTTGGGAATGCAGGTAAAATAGTAATATTTGCTTGAACAATACTCACTTTAAAGTCAATATAACGTTGTATAATAGCAAGTGTAACCAAATCCTTAGCAGATAAGCCAGGTAAATTTTCAAAACCTAAAAGAATATTAATCACATCAGTATGATGAATTTATCTTAAAATATAATATTCTAAAAAAAGACATCTTATTTGTCATATAAACATGCAAAATCTTCATCACACATACACCATTCAGTCACTCTTGACCCTGAGCAGGCTTCTGCTGATAAAAACCTCCTGTTTCTCCATAATATACTGTCACTGTACTAAAATCTTTACTTATGAATGGCTCTGTGAGCCTTCCAATCACTTGGTAGGCCAGGATGCTCCACTTCTGTGGTAAGCGTTTGATTTCTGTTAAAGCAGACAAACACTTGAGTCTACAGATCACAGGTTCTAGAGCAGCAGTTCAGCCTTAACTGTGAAGTAACCAGCAAGAAAATTATACTGGTGCTTTGTTCCAAAGCTGTGTAATGAGGGTGTCCCTACATCTTGTAGATTTTTGCTTCTGGCAATAATGCCTTGAGCATCATGACTCCATCTTTTAAAAATGTTCCCAATATGTGTAAAAGAATAAGGTAGGGAAATATGGTTGTGGTGACAATGTTTCATTTTTTTTTTACACACTGAATGATAATGGCACTTAATTAAAAAAAAAAATCTAAATATAATCTATCAGATCTCTTTCTAGACTTCATATCATCTGTGTGGTAATTGGGAAAGTAGCATCTGTCTAGAGTATAATTACATTATGTTTTGAAGCTAAGAAATACCTTAAATAAAGACCATTTACCACAACTGCTTTTCTAGATCGTCATGTTACAGGCTGTTATGGAGCTTAAGAGTTGCTGAGAAAAGACTATAAAATATTCCCATGTGTTATTATTTACTTTCAGATACTTTCAGTACTTCACAGGAGACAGTACAATGTATCTATCTAACATGGAAGATATCTGCGAATATAGGAGAAAGCTGGAAGAAAATCTTATGCCTTTTCATTTTAGTAAAGAATTCAGCTATGATCTAACATTTAATATAATTAACACCACTAAAATTAGTAAAAACCTAGGTTACAACAGAGAAGCAAGTAGTTATAGATTATTAGAGAAACTAAGGATGTTTTCAAACCAGTTCATTCTCTAGGTAAAGCAGAGAACTGGCTGAAGCAATCTCAGAACAATTACTGATTATCTTTGAACCTGCAGAGGATGGACATTAAAACGAAAAAAAGCCTTAAAAAACACCCCCAGAACAAATGTTTATACAGCCAAATGTTAACAGTAAAAAAAATTAATATCCAACATGAACTGCTGAAAATTAAGACTCAACTTTTGTCTACAGACAGAAAAACAAATCTCATGGATGTGGAAGAATTTATCACTTATCTTGACTCCAGTCTAGGTTTTAAGACAAGGGTATGATGAGTATTCATATTCCATGTCCAAACAACGAAAAATTAAGAGGGACTGCTACACTTCGAATGAAAAGATTAAAATGCAAATTCATCTTGCTGCTCTGAAAAACTATCTAAAACCACAGAATTTAATTCAGTAAGGACAAATAGAAAATTCTAGCTGTAGGAATAGCCACCTGTACAAATCCAGGATGGTAGATGACTGCGCAACATTCTAAGTTGAATGAGCAAACAATATCATGCCACTAGGAATACAGCTATTGCTACATTTCTGTCTGAATGTTTATTTACAAGACGTCTAGAGTAATATAACTCTCTGGCTGTGAAGCTTCTGCTGGAGTGCTGTGTTCAGCTTTGGGACACTACAGACCAAGAAGAATTTGAATCAATTGGAAAGACTCCAGAAAAAAAAAGAATAATTAGAGGTTATGTTAGATAACAGAATCAGTGAGTAATATCTTTCTCAATCTAGAGAAATAAATGTAGAAGTACTAAAATATGTGAAAGAGATATTGTGTGTGGGAAAATAAATTGCAGAGAATTTCAAGCAAATTTTAGGTTTAGTCCTAAGAAAATTCTTCCTGGTGGTAGGGGCAGTAAAGTAGTGGGGAAGTCTTGAAATTCTAATAAAAAGGAACTATGCTGGATCACAATGTTTCCTTTGACCTTGTTTTTTCTTTTTCTTACAGTGACTTCATTGATCACCATTGAACAAGTTCAGTTTAATGACAAATACGACACTGACAAGGCAATTCATTTGTCTTACCTAGCTTGCAAAATAATGAATAAACTTTTGCCCGTATGCTCTCTGAAATTTCCATGATGGCAAAACTGGGACAGCTGGCAGGCAATGGAATGACCTTTTGCTGTTTCTGGAAGCGGGTTATAATAGGCCTCTTAGTGTCTAATAATATAAAAACACAAAACCAGAGTAGAAGAATGAAGAGGTAGTATGTTACCAAACTTAGAGGAAATCCATCTTACTTTGTGGACACCATGTAAATAATTTTTATTGTTTGGCCAAGAGTTTGAACATAATTTGGGTCAGGAAATTTTAATTAGCATGACTAAAAATTTGTGAGAACAGCAATCATTCTTTTTACAACATATGACAAAACACAATACCTTTTGTGGAAGACATTAAGCAGTTTAACTGTCCAGCATTAGAAAAGCTGGTTATGGTCCCATACAATACTTGGTTCATTCCCAGCTGATGAAGAAAGGGCCATGTAGTGGCCAGAATGAAATGAAAATAAATGAATAAATAAAATTAAATAAAAGTAAATGAAACGGAAGATATTTTAGGTTTGGTAGGAATTATAGTGTAAAGCTATAAATGCTGTTATTTACTGTCATCAGAATTCAGACTACAAAAGCAAATAATGTCATTGTTTTGCTGGACTGCTCACAGTTCCACATGCACCGTAAAACTTACCAACAATCCTTCCATCTTCATCACGTCTGACTCCCAAATCCAACTCCTCCTGTCTCCACAACTGTATTAGAAGGTTAGCTGCTGTTTGATCTCTCTTCCCTCGCCAGATACTCATGTGCAAAGTGGTTTTAGGGTTGTCAGAAATTTCAACCAAGATTCCAAGAATTATATTGCACAGGTTCTTTTCCTTTAACTTGGTCAAGGAAAAAGTAAAGAAAGTTTTAAACTGTTCAAAACACAGCAATGTCTACTTTCTGAGAAATTGTGTACTGTGTAATCAAGTAACTGCAAGGTTTTCATCACAAGTATTCACAACATTCATGTATAAACTTGTAAATCCTTAAAGTTTCTGGAACCCTGCTATGCAAAGTTCCATAAATCAAGGAACACAAGGGACATGATTGTAGGATCATATAAGACACATTCCTGTGTGTAGAATTACACAGTAGGTTTTGTGTGCATGGCTCCAGGATCACATGCTGGAGAATCTACTGCTACCAAGGTTTATTGCTGTAAGAAATAGACTCTGAAGGCAGAGGCTGAGCAGTAGCACACAGCACAGCTTCTGTTTTGTGGCCAGATCTTTTGGCAGCAGCTGAGAGGAGGCAAGGGCTTCAAACTGAAAGAGGGTCGGTTTAGATTAAATACTGGGAAAAAATTCCTTACTTTGAGGCTGATGAGGGAACTTGCCCAGAGAAGCTCTGGATGTCCCCACCCTGAAGGCTGGATGGGATAGGCTGGATGTGGCTTTGAGCAACCTGATCTTGTAGAAGGTGGCCCTGCCCATGGCCAGAGGAGTTGGAACTGGATGATGTTTAAGGTCCCTTCCAATCCAGGCCATTCTATGATTCTGTTATTCTGAGGGTCTGCAGCCTTGCACTGCAAGAACATCAGGGGCTGACAGTACAACCAGTATGAATGAGGGGTGAATGAACCAAGGAGGTGCATTTTGGTTTTGTATGAGGTGAAATGTCTGTGCCAGCTCTATGTCCAAGATCCACAGAAGCAGCTCTACACAAAAGATACATGTACAAAGTAACTTCAAACATAAAAACTGTTAAAGCCATCAAGTGCTCTTACTAACTTCAATGTGAAGAACTGAAGTGCTTTTCTAAAGAGAGATGTGATTTCAACTAAGAGCATAGTTTGGGATTTCATTTCAAAAATAGTATAATTTTGTTAAATAAAAAACAGCCTCTGTCAAATATGTATTAAGAAAAAAGAAAAAAATATACAGGGAAAACCTATCCAATAATTTCTGAGCAGATAGCTCAGTCTGTCACAGGGCATAAAACATACTGGTGGTTTGGTTTTTTTTTTAAATTGATTGTGAGGTTTTTTGTTTTATTTGTTGGTTTTGGTGGGGTTTTCTGCTTGTTTGGTTTTTTTATTATTATTATTTTTATTATACCAGCCTTAGGAGATACTGCAACAAAAATAATGCAATGTTCCATGTTGTTTTCCTACTGTCATTCTACAAAACCAAAAATAAAAATACCTACTGCCAACAAATCCAGAAGGAGAAAAATGCCCTGTTTTTCAATAAAACTGTCCTCTGCAATGTAACATCCAATGACACAGGACCTTAAACAGAAATAATTTCACTTATGTAGAAACACTTTTATGCTTCTGAACATTCTACAAGCATCTCATTTATTTTGCTGAATTGCATACTATTTGGTATGCAATATGCAGTATGCTTCATACCTTTAGGGAGTAGAAAAATCATGTTCCACGTGCCTTTTAATTTACACCTATAACTAAATATACCCTGCTTGACTGCTCTTTCTTCTCCTGCAGGTGGCACAACTTCCTTGAAGCAGCCTAAGAAATCTGGCAGGCTCTCAATGAATTGGAGAATGTATTTGAACTGAAACTAACTCAGTAAATGAGTTTAAAATTTAACCAGGTCATGTCCCTAATCTGGTTTATTGTAGGGCTGTGTGAATATTTCTGCCAGCAAAATCAAGGGGGCAAGTCAAACAAGAATTTTTTTGGCAACAGTTTGCTTCTCCCAGATTAATATCATCATAAAGCCAGCATTCATGTTGCTGTTCCTTCTTTATTTCCTCGGTTATGGTCATTAACAGAGAAACTCAAGAGATCTCCTGTATCAGTATTTTCTCCCAGCTAACATATTCGATTTTTAATGTATTTATCAACCTCTGCTTTAAAAAGAATTAAGTTTTTATTTTTCTCCTATACATTGGCAATCTTTAAAATATTTCTAGCCCAATATAGCCAGTTTACAAACAATTCTTATGCTCACGCAGTCTTTTGCTAATATTGGTCTATTCTTGCCTGTTGTTTACCTCTCAAAAGTTATTTACCAATTCTAACCATAGGCCTCTCTTAGAAAGCCTCAAGTGACTCTGCATGTCTGGAGGTCACTCTGTGTGGGGAGTGAGGTTGTCACACTGAATCCATATTTAGAAAATCTTACATGCAGTATATTCCATTTCTTTTGCATTATGTTTAATTAGTCAAATTTTATGAAGAATTTTTATACATTATAAACAGAAGAAAGGCCTACATGTGCAGAGAAAGGTCATAGCATTGCAGATCTAAAAAATACAAGACTTGACATTTTTCTGAGTTATTGCTGCTAAAATACTTCACTAACCACAAGCAGTCGAGTGCACTGAGGAGGAGGCAATTGTGGCCTAATCCACTATATAACTTCCTTGGATCCATCTTAAGGAATAGGATAAGTATACCAGTTCCTTCACAGCTGAAGAGTTCCTGTTGAAATGTTAATTAAAGCAATGCTTCTTAAGCAATAGTTACTAAATTTAAACAAGTAAGAAAATACAAGAAAATGGGAAATGCAAATATTTATATTATAATAAATTTGGTCTACTTGTTGGAGCAGAATATACACATAGGAAAAGAGATTTTCAGTTTTTCCAAAGTGCTAATTCATTTCTTAACATACTTTCACATATCAATTTCAACATAATGTAAATTAACAATCAAATAAGTTCAACACTTTCTAGTGGATTTTCTGAGTCTTTTTGTATTTTAGCTGTGTCAAGAAACATGACTTGTTAACAATGAACTGCAGTTAACAACTACTTTTCAATTAAAACACAAAAATGCAGTGTCCCTTAAAAGAAAATATAATATGTTTTGGCATTTTCTCCACAGTATAAGGTAGAAAGATACATACCTTTCTGTGGACATCATTTGCACAGAGAACAGACAAAATAAATAATATGTCAGCTTGGATTTCCAGTAGAATGGTATTTTCTTTTTCTTTAGATTTATCTGCTGCATACTTTAAGATGTCTGTAAATGTATATATTTAATATATATGAATGCTCCTATACACAAGTCAAAATTCTATTACTATTCGATTGCTGCTTTTTTAAAAACTCAAATTTACATGAAAGGGTTTTTAAAGTAAGTTCAGTTTTATCTCCTGTGTTTGAATAACAGCTTCCAGAAGTGCAACACTCTGATGCTGCCATTTCATGGCCTTTACTCTTGGTGACAGACTTAATGACAGCAGCCTGCACTGACTTCTCTCTTGTTCAGACTCTGTGCTGCCCCTTATGTTGTGTCAGTGCCAGGAATTCAGGGAACTGATATGAATTAAGGAACTCTTAGAAAAAGACAACAAATTGGCTGGTTCACGCTACTCCACAGCTTCACAGATGTTTGGACTGACAGTGGAAATGTGGGAAAGACAAGAAATACCACCATTGCTGAGAAAATCAGCCTTGGAACCACTGTGTGGAGGAGGGCATTCATACACAAAACTTCCTGAGAGTAAGAAAAGTGACTTCATTCTGACATGTAAGGTACAGTATTAATTTTCCTTTCACCAAAAGCTGCAGGTTTCCACAGAGTTTTCACTGGAGTTGAACTGAGGCTATAAAATACTTCATTTCTAGGCTTATTATTAGAACATACTCTTTGAATTCCAAAGGATCTTTCCTGTTTTGTTTCCTTCAGAGTACTGAAAACTTTCTCTTATTGTAAGAAAAGAACTTAAACCAGTTTGTTTTGGAACTTAAACCAAAATTTAACAGTAGGTATGTGCTACTGAACAAGAAATACTCTAAAATTGCAGGAGCAGTGATTAAGCAGTTTTAGTTTGCTTTTTTTCTTCATGTTGTTCATATAAAGGTACCTTGTTATTAGTTTTGTTCTATGCTAAAGAGGAGTTGTGAAAAGCAACACTGTGATAGACCTAGGTGGAAAAATACTCATGGGCTGGAGTTTCTGGAGACTGCCACAATGAAAACAAAATCTACCAAATGCAGCGAGAAGGGGCAGCTTTTGTTCTGAAATTAAACATCTAGACTTTTAAAACTGTCTGTTTTGCTTAACTCATTCAATGTGTATTGAAATAGGAAAAAAAATTAACATCAAATCAGTTCCATCTTGGATTAATTGGTAGAGTTTTTTTTAGTTTTTCCGCAGTCAAAGGAATGACACACTAAAACCACAGCACATAAAAACACGTGAACATTATTAGTGTCAACAGAAATGCAACAATTAAAGAACAGCAATACAAATGGTGCCTTACCCAGTAGCTGGTTAATTGCTCCCTGGTCGCACAAATTAATGCTCACAGCATCATCATAAAGGGCCACAACAGATCTCAGCACTCTGAGGCTGTAGCGCATTTGTGCAAGTTTGTTGCCCCGACCACCGGTTCCATGGAAACTGTGACCTCGACCAAAGAAAGGATCTGTGGAGCAATCCCAACAAATATTCCTTTTGGCAGATAATTTGTGTTCAGAATTATGTGCTCAGGAAAAATAAAAACAAAAAACCCCAACCCCAACAACCCCAAAACACAACAAAAACTGAAGTTAGAAATGATTCTTGTTTAAAATCATCTAGTAATAAGCCTTTCTGTGTAGGATTATACTTTTTACATGCATAACAAAGGTAACATTTTGGTGAACATTTACAATTATTATACATTTTTTAACCTTACTAGGTTTATGAGCAGTTTTGCAAACTCAAAATATGTTATGTTTAGCGTGACATTTACTATCAACCTTTGGATCTCCATTCAACCCAAACAAAAATTTCTTCCTAGGAAGACATACCAATTTTATGACGAAAAATATCTATCCTTAGAAATCTGGGCAACAAAACTGAGTGCACTTAGTCATCATTTTGCCTAGCCCACACTCTTATTTGATGCCCAGAAGCCAGCTTTAGTCTGGAACCTGTCTCACTATGTACAACTCTGAGTTAACATGTCCTGTCTCATGGCAGAAATTACTGCTTGGACTTCTTGCCACAAGGGAAGGGTGTGGCTCACTTAAAACACAGACAGTAGAGGTGTTTGTTTGAAGGAAGTTCAGTATAGTGGTACACAGGGAAAGGGTTATCTCAGGTTATCCTTCAGTAGAAAAAAAAAAGGATGGCTTGTTGTTTTTTGGAAACATTGGTTTCCTAGGTGGCCTATGAAAAAGAATCATTCTAATATCATGAGTTTTACCTTTTCCTTTCCTGTCAAAGAAAGGAGGTTCAGTTGCACTGTTTTGAGGTTACCTGTGTGTGAAAGCCATGAGTACCCACTGACCTTGGCCTATACACCATTCTAGAAACACAAGAAGAAGAGTATTTGCTTGGCAGGACAAATATTTATCAACTAACAAAGGAGCCACTGAAGCTAAAACAGCAATTGCATGAAGCTGTAATTCTTCATATTGGCTAGCAGACCAGCCAGGAAATCCAAGGTTTTGATGTCGTTTTACATAATAAAGCAAAGCTGGCATCACATGATTTTCACTGAGGAGCTGCAGAGTGCAGACAAAGAAAAAGAGAGAGACAGTTTACAGGTTTCACATGCAAATAAGAAAAATTGAAAGGATGAGTCAACTTTATCTGTCCTATACTAACAAAATTATTATTTTATTGAGAAACTATGTCATGAACACTACAAGTACAGGCAAAATCTTCTTATGTTCTGTAGGTTTCCCACAGATTGTGGTTTGCTAAATTTTATTATGTTCTTCAGGTGTATTTCAACAATGCTCTGCAGTCACTTGTCAGCAATTTTCCTAGCATGGTCTAAGTTTGTAACTTTCTAAAATAGAATTTGTATGCTGCTTTCCAACAGCAGGACTTGCTCTGAAGCTATATATGAATTCTTGATTTGGAGAACAGATAATTTCAGTGTACTGGACTATGGCAGATGGACAGATAAATAATATTCTCATGATTCCTTTGTATTTTTTTTTTAACTTATTATTTCTGTTCTGTTGCAACTTACCTGTGCAGCCGATGGGTCTTTAGATAAGATTCCTATTACATTAAACAGCAACTTCTTCATCTCAAAATCCTCATATGAGTAGGTAAATTTAAAACCTTTTATCAAGGGATTGGGAAGTTTAACTATGAAGGAAATAGTAGATAAGTTACAAAAAAAATCATAATTAAAAGCAAAAATTGTGTAATTATGCAGCATGGAATCTCTTACCTTCAGAAAATGTTGCAAGTACTATCAAGAGCTCTGCAAATCCACTTTCCTAACAGGCATTCAAAAAAATACATTAATTAAATTAAATTGCATTGAAATTAAGGCTCATGATTTAATTTTTGTTTGACGTTTTTCTTCAGAACACAGAATTTAATGTATCCTATGGCAGAATAAACATATTTTTTTCAAAGAAGAGAACAACCATTTGGACATTATACAACAATAACTAAGGGTTATTGTTAAACCCAGAAGTCCTAAGGGTACAATTGTTAAACCCGTCTTTCATTCAGTACAAGTCTCAACTTCTGTGGGGAAGTCCCAAACACAGGTATTCACTACTATAATCTAACACAAGAAAACCATATTCTCTGTGCTCTTAGAGCTGTGTTTTTTAAAATGCACTTGGTCATGTTTTACATCAGGGTCATCAATACATACAGTTTTGTTGCACCAATATTGCCATACCAATGCACTTCAAGTTCAGTGCATTTACAAGTAAACATATGAAAACTGCATGTACGGGCAAGAAGAATTTACCAATATCACATATGAAAAGGTCAGAAAATAAAATCCTGTAAATCATAGCTCCTAGAGAGCTAAGAGAAAGACAATAATATCTAATACAACTACTGATGGAACCAAATCCAGGAGGTGTCTATGCAGCACATTAGAGGCAAAAGAGTTTTGTTTCTGAGGTAAGCAAATTAAGCAGTTTTGTTCTAACACAGAGATAATAATATCATTATGAACCTTATGTATATTTTACAGTTTGCTTGTGATGAGAAAACTTTTCCTTTTCAAAGGCTCAGACTTTGTGCTGATTTGTGAACTATGTAAAACAAAAGACTGACTTTTCTGAAGTTGCTTGGATAGTATATTAAGAAGAAAAGGGAACAGTCTGAAGCAAATTGCTCTTGTATTACCTATAAGAGAGGATTAAATGGTAATGTTAAATTTTTTTCTATCTGATATTTATACCTTGTAGAATCTCTAGGCAGTCTGAGAGTAAAGAACCTGAATTAAATTGTTTGAATATTTTCTTTGTATAGAAGAGATTTTTATTCCTTTTAGTATGAGGAATTAAAAATACATAACTGGTTTACTTATTTTGTAGGCATAAAATGCCCTGTTTCTACAGCCGGATAAACAATTTGAGTGGTTTAGATATCCAATATGTTGCTGCAATAGTATAACAGACATTTCATACTGGTTGGTATTAAATGAAAAGCTTGAATGAAAAGTATGTAATCTTCATTTAGTAATACAGCCACTTGGAAAACTTCTCTTCAAGAGGAAAGTAATATTTTCCTGAACAGCGAATAGATCCACAGGCATATGATTGCTTAATTATTCAGTATGTATGTCACAACTTCAAATGAAGTTGTAAATCTCAACTATAAAACAAGAGACTAAAGCAATATTAACACCTATAAAAAGTTAATTTCTCTGCAGGTTGCTCATAAAAATTCTGGAATATTACAAAAGCATGAGTCATCTATATTTCAGGCAAGTCATGGTAGTGCATTATGTGACATAGTCTTTAAAAGAATTTATGTGCCTCTTACTGGATCTAAGTAATTATTTTCTCAGAATCTTACTTAGAGCTCCTGAGCTGATTTTTGGACACCCTTCTTGTTCCCAGTTATGAGGCACATATTGAATTTGGATCATCTGAAAACAGCCTACATCTTCAAACAACAAATGAGATTTAGTGCAAAACTCATAATAGGAGAATGGCACATTCAAGAATCCGTACAAGAATACAAGAATTAACATTAAATTTTGCACATAAATTAATGTTAGTGTGATTTTCTAGGTATTAAATAAGGTTGATGTTAGTATTCTGGGCTAATGACTACAGATTTTAAGATTCTTTGTGGTAAAGAGAATTGCAGAAAGAAAAAATGTTTGCTTGCTCAGCAAATCCAAGAAAGAAAAAAGCACTGGAGACAGAGTAAAAAAAAAGTATTAGAACCCTAATGGAGAAGAATACCAAGTCTATGAAAGCAAAGAAGAAGTTATTAGTCTCTGGAATACAACTCTAAATACTTACAATCATAGGTACTGCAGGGTTTTCAGCTAGAAATGTGGCAATCACCAAGAGGTCATTCCGGAGCTGATGATCACAGTGCCGGAAGCCACGCGTGACAAGGTCTAAAAACACTTCTTTCAAAGCCCTTAAAAGAAAATGAAATGCATTTTACCTTTTCCTTTAATATTCTAATGTTGGACAGCACTACGTATATGAACCCTCATTCAGCATCATACTTTTCAAGGCCTTAGGTTTTAACTGCAAAAGAAGTAACTTAAGACTTTATTGTGAAGTGGGTCCTTTTGGGTACCACTATTCATCATTCACAGATGCAAGATGCATGTATTAAAAATTGCATCTTCCACTGTTTGTGCTGTAATTAATTAATACAAAGACACACTATTATTAAATGTGGAACTGGACATTGCTGAATGATTATTGAGAAGAAATAGTCTAATCTTAAATAGTTGAAACAGTCTAATTCACTAAGGAAAAACCTGTTATTTACTCCAGCAGAGGATCTAAAAATAAACCTTGTATATCACGGCAAAGAAATTCTTAGTAATTTTGTAACATCAGCATTTCAACAGTGAAGGAATACTGGCCTGTTGAGCCTAACATGGGAGCTTGAAAATGCTGCCATTAACTCTTTTATGATACAAAGCAATAGATAGAGCTATTCCTCCTGCACTGTGCAGCAGAGCACCTTGTTCTTGCCCTGTAATAGCAACAACTGTGTTAATACTGAAAACTTAATGAGGATGTAATCAGAGACTCATTTGCATTTCTCTCAGTTAATTTTGAACAACATGCTACACAATAGAATGCTTTAGATGTCTCAAAAATTACAAAATTAATTCATAAAATTATGTACTTCCTGTACTTACTGTACACATTCCAAGCTCCTGAGCTGATTAACAACATCTTCTTTTGAGGCATTTTCTAGCAGCTTCCATAGGATATCTGAGGAACGGAACACCAGCTGTCCTGAGGGATCAGCACCATTTAGATACAAACAAATCCTCCTGGCTGCTTGGGCCTTCACCATTTCTCTACAATTTTTTCCTGAAATTATGTAAATCAGAGCAATTAATTCTCTACAGGTCAGTAATTGTTTCAGGCATGCTCAGAGAACAAATGATTTAAGATCAGTGGTAATGAGATTATTGAAAGAACAGTTTGTACTAACCAGAGGTGGAAAGATGCTGGAGAGCTTTAAGTACCCACAACTTCTCAAGAAGTTGATTTTCAACTAATGCTAATGACAAAACAAGAGCTTCTGCTAATCCTTCTTCAGCCATCTGGATTTTATAGTTTGCACTTGTTGGCTGGTAACCTGTACATAGAGTAGCTTTAGTTATAATGCAGTAAATACTCAGAATTTCGATTACTTCATAAAATGTTCATCCTTTCTCAAGAAAGGATTGAAAATCAAGCATCATATTTCAAGCAGTTAAGAAAAACAATCCAATACACAAGAGCTGCTTTTCTTGTATCTGAATAGTGCCTAAAACATATCAAACAGACTCACCCTCAAGCAGACTTCAATGCTCTAGAAACAAATTAATTGCTCCTTAGAATTTAGACAATGAAAGCAAAAGCAGGGTTACAGAAGTGAAATACTTTCTTCAGCCATCAGTAAGTTGCTAGTGCACAGCCTAGTTCTCTTCAGTAGCCTGTTCACTAGAGAATTATTGCATTCTATCATCACATTACTTGAAATAGGTGAATCCAAAGTTTGATTTACAAGCTTGACTTTCTAATGTGTCACTGTATTTACTTTTGTCCATGCATATGCAAATCTGTATTTCATTACTGAATTAAGGGAAGGTGAAGCATTGCGAAGATAAATTTATATTTATTTTTATATTATGATAACTCATGAAAGCAAATTTTATCTCAAGCAGTTTAAATATATATATATGTATTATATATATTATATATGTATTTTATATACATTATATACACAAATATATATATATGTCAAATGTCATAAAGTAAAAGATTGATAGATACAGATAATGCACATGGTGAAATGAGGTTTAACTAAGCACATCATCTGACAGGCTCCAAGTTGATATTACTTTATAGATAAGAGAACTCTGCAGGGTCAACCTTTGGCAAGATTTACATATATGCTTAGTGATTAAATATATGACTTTAAAAAAATCAGACTGAAACACAGTCTTCCTTTCAAGATAACATATCTTATTTTCTAAATTGGAAGAAGAACAATAAAATTTTTCAATAAGCTTATGGAATTATTTACAGATACAGAACTAAATGCACACATAGCTACTTGCAGGATTTGAGTCTTGTTTGTAAGGTAAAAACAGATTTGGATGCTTTCATATTTCTAGAATTTTGAAAGGGCTGTAGTAGCAGCTTCTTTAGGTCAAAAATAAATGAAAACTTGCAAAAGGGCACAGGACTAGTGCCACAGTGCAGGAACTCAGCAGGGGAGCACACTGACATCAAGCATGCTCCTTGACCTGTGCTCTTGACCCACATTGTGGCAATATTCACTTGAGGTTGGCTGCCTATAAATCCTGTGCTGTCTCAGAGCACGTGATGCTGTGCCCCTCTGGGAGGGGATCCATGACTGACTTCACCTGACAACAGTCTCTGGCACCATCATAGGAGTCTAAGGAATTATATAATAGAGGATTCTGATCATGCCTGAGTTCATGCATAGCCTCTTTCTGCACAGACAAGTCACATGATTTAAGCAAACCTATGCTCAAATGTGTCCATATAATATGAACTCAATGAAATTTAGATAGGTTCAGATCTATTCCTCACAACACAAGTGAAACCAGAGCTGCTTCTCCCCAGGCTACATATAAAAAGCTCAAAACTACATTTCCCTTCTTATAATTCTGACCCTAACTGCTTTTCTTTTCCCCTCCATTACCCACATTTCAGAGATCTTTTATCACTTCACATTTTCTGGATGCTATTTAATGCTAATTTCATAAGTGTAATAATTAATTTCTTGTACATTGATGAACTTATTTTGGATTTAGAATATGTATCTCTATAAAAACATGTTAATTGCAAATTTGCAATGTTATTTATTTAATATATGAGGTACAGTAACCATAGTTATAAAGAAAAATTAATCAATAGCTAATTAAAAGAGGCATTTCAAAGTAGTTGGGATCATTAAAAAATAAAATACTGTGCTTTACCTGAAAGTAGTTTTCCTGGTAGCTCCATATTATAAAAGCTAACAATACTCTTACAGATTTGTATTTTAACTTGAGAGCTTGGCACCCTCATCAAGTAACCTGTCAGAAAGAGAAATAAATGTAATTAACAGACTTTATAATTTGTTTAGAAAGTATTCTTAACACAGTATTCTTCTTTTTACAGCACTTAGTATTTCCTTTGGTCATATCCCCTAAAAATCTGTAATTTCAAGCAAAGTTTCATGATAAAATACTCAAGAGACAGAGACTCCCACACTGGAGAGGACAAAGGCATCTTAGGGGAGTAGCATAAGTTTAATCAAAAAGTTACGTTCCCTGCTTTATGGCTACCGACACTTATAAGACACTGGATGTTATACCATGAGTTGTGGAATTCTGAGGACAGCTACTAAGCTGTTGTCATCACTACCATGTCCTTAGACACTCTTCTAAGCAGAAATGATATGAAATAAAGGGAGCATAAAAGCAGGAAGGATACATGTTCCTTGATCCCAGGTTTCAGTGTTTGCAGTGATACGCCCATTTCTCAGATCAAAATGAAATGAAACAGGCTGTGTGCACGTTTACTTCTTCATCTGTACTGATAACGTTTTCTCGTGTAGCTTTTGACATTGGCAAATAGGTAATTCTGCTTGCCAATCTGCAGGTTAGCTGCAGAGCAAAGTAAAAATAATTTCCAGCACTAAAAAGCACAGAGGATTGAATGAATAATTTAAAGAAATTACCTACACTTACTAAGGAGTAATAATAAATTAAAATCGTGCTAATAATACAGTTGATTTTATTGTGGCATAATAATAATTTTATTGTGGTGTATCAGGTTACACTCACCCAGTTGTGCAATGGATTGTGAAACTTCAACGAAATAGTTTGCTTCATCAGATGATTTCTTTTTTTGAAAAGGTAACCTGCAAAATAAAATTTAAAAATATTACATCTATGTTTTAATCAAGTCACCAGAAAAGTTCAGTAGCTCTTCTCTTCTTCCTTGATAATTTTTTCAGATAAGGACACCTTTTCTAGGATGAATGCATTCTTTGCAATGCTGATTCTACACTGAAAGCTTCATAATCTGCAATTACATGTTGGCAATTAGAGGTATATGTTCATAGAAATATTTTCATAATTCAAATATGATGCAACAAGATATGCTGAATAAACAAATGTCATTTAAATGTAGAAGAATAAATCCTACAAGCTAGACACTATCAGGCTATTACAGAGCTAGGCTATGGCATGTGCAGAAGTGGAAAAAAGGGATCATACCTCTGAGCAAGACCTCTTGAAATGGATAAAAGTAAACCAAATAAACTGACTCAAATAGCACAACAACAAAGTTATTTTTAAAACCAGGATATTTTTTAATACCCAGTAACACATTCAAAATACTCAGATATGACATAAACATGTAAGTGCTAAAAACTGTCTAACAGTAAACATTATAATACTGTGCTAAGGTCTCTGCAGTACATACTGTAGAAGCAGCTTTCTGGTAGGTTTACCTCTGTAAACACTGCCAGAGAAAAAGAAAGGAGAGAGCAAACAATGGAAGAAATGTTGGGGGAGGCAGGGGTGGGAAGAAGACAGGTAAACAGATGCAGTTACAGAAGAGTGGAATATTTTACTGGAGAAATTAATATATCTGAAACTGAATTTCAAAAAATACCAGCCCCTGCCACTGGTAAAGGCTTCTCTGTCATATGAAGTAATAGTGAATTGTGGTGGAATTTCCATAGTACAGAAATTAAAGCAAAACCCAAGGGTGAGATTTTCCAAAATATACTCATTGCAGAAACCACAATTAGTGCTGAACTGCTCTAAAAGAAGAAAAGTCTCACAGCTACATTTTATCGACTTTACACACTCATTCTCAGTTTTGTCATGCTTCTAGCAAACACCAAGGAAAATTAAACTCCATGATGTACCTCCTCATTCCCCACTGTGTGGCAGCAAAGAAAAGCAGTACAACTGAGGGTGCTTAGGGAACTAAAAGATTCAGCTGAGAAGTTCTGTGTTTATTAAACCTAACAGCTGAGAGGAAGCTATGTAAAAATGTATCTGAATGTCTGTTTTACTGTGCTCCTAGTTTTCTATCTGGTGGTTGGTTTTGTTGTTTTTTTTTTCTTCCTTATTCTCCTCAAATGAAATTAAATGCAGGAGTAACTGTAGCTACAACCATACCATAAATAACTTCACTGAATAATTGAGGAGGAGAAAACTACTGACAAGTGTGGATAACACCTAAATTCTATTCTACATATTACTTAAAATACAGTAGGACAACAAAGATGCACTAAAGTTCATGCAATACATTTTAAAGTAAATATAAATCCTAAATCCTGTTGAGGTTCATTCTCTTCTGTAATATGGCTTATCATTTTGTAATGCCTGTCTTCAGGTATTAGTGCCTTTGTGTCACCCTAAGTTTTTAAACTCACTTTAGAGCTTGTCTGAAACAGCAAAACACACCTCAGTACCACTTAGCTGCTGAATCTTTTGAGGCCAGCAGTCCCAGATTGACTTAGGCAGTAAGAGACCTTGGGGAACATTGCTTCCCAGCAAACTGGGGCCAAGTACAACACAGTTTTGAATTATGTAACTGCACAGATACTGAACTGTTAAAATAGGTTCCTCATTCATGTCCCCAGAAACTGGACACAAGTAAAAGACAGTTGATGAAAAGGAAGCATGATACAATGGATACCTTGCAGATACAGGTGCTTTGTAGATAAATGCTGTATGGATATGTCAGTTGCCTTAGAAAATGTATAAACCTGTTTATAAACAGTATTTAAATCTCTAAAAGAGGGGCTGAGGTACTTACCCAAACAATTTAATAAGTTCACATAAAGGCTCAGTGAAAGCTTCTTGTTCATTCATTTTTTCTGCACACAGGTTAAGAATTTCGGTAATTTGTGCTACATTCTTAAGGGGCTTTTTATGTGAAATTAAGGAAATCAGATCATCTGTACCACTTCAAATTAGAAGAAAAAGCTGAAAACTGTACTCACCACACTTGAAAGACACAACCAAGAAAAAAATAAGACTAATGTTTACAAAGTTAGGTGTTTAAAAGAAGTATGTGAGTCAATACTTAGGGTTTTCAAAGTAGCCTTACTTTTACATAAGTACAACTTTCGCAAATCTGATTTCAGTGTCTTCTGAGGTGAACTCACTGGAAGCTCAGCACTAAATTTCTAAAAATGGAGGATGAAAAGTTTTTATATCACAGTGTCAGATTTACCTGTCTAAATTCTGAGACAGCCTTGTGATATTTAAATTGTTTTTTCCTCTAGTCCCAAGTGACTAACTGAAACTTGAAAATCGGGACCCAAATACATATTGAGATTATTTAATTTAGGGTAGAGGCACAAAATCAAAATTGAACAGAGAACTGGGACTGAGAAGTTACTACCAATCCACTGACTCACAGAAAGCACCTTTAAGAGCACAACTCAGTTGTAATGTGATGCCTTAAATCACTGTGCAATTATCTGAACTGTATGAAATTAATCACATTTTTCCACATGTCAACACCCTCCTCAGTACCTCTCATTATTGGAACTTTTCAGTTAGTACTGTAAATATGGAAAAAAGTTTTAGATAAATTAGTCTGACTTCATTTTTCTCTAAAATATCTTCTTACTGGAAGTCTATTTTTTCTTGGTATTTTAATGGCTGTTTCTTAAGTGGCTTTTCTATTCTGAGTTTAAAGTACATCAGTTACATTTTGGACACTTTCAGCCACTATACAGGTGAGAACCCTCTATTGAATTTTGTGACAGATGAATCTTATATTCAAGAATCTTGCCAACCTATCAACTTTGGCTGTGTGCACACAAGGAGGTCAGTGATGAGAATGTATATGATCATCCCTATTCTCCATGTGGAAGCATCAAATACTTTGCTGAAAAGTCAGACTATTACCATACATAAAACACCACGATTGCAGAATTCTAGAGTAACAAAAAGGATACAAGTCCATTTTCAAAATGCTTGACTACCTTCTTGAGAGTTTTCAGCTGCTCTTTTTCCAAATCTTTCTTAAGTAAAAGAATGAAAAGCAGGTTTTAATTGCAGTTTGCCCTAGAACCTTAAACTATTATGTTTATCCCCTTTAAGTTTAAATGAAAGTGGAAACCAGATTTAAAAGTTTACAAGACACAATGAAATTCTCAAAGTGCTTTGAAGGAGGATTAACTCCATGATGGAGCCTCATTTCTAAGTATGAAGTCTGTTCTCTTGTAACTGAAGAGGCTTTCAAAAAATCCTGTTCAAACATGTGGACTCCTCTTAAACTCTTTGTGATTCTTTGTAAAGGAACTAAGAAAACCAAACCTATGTCACACACAACATAAATGTGAAAGCATGTAGATCTAAGTGGCTTAGAGTGCTCTGCACCACTGGGAAACAGCCTTCAAATTCAAAGCTGAAAACAACTGAAGTGAGGATATGTCAGGCTGTGTCAGTGATGTGCAGCGTTCATTTCTCTCCTCAGCACCTGCAACTTGAGGAAGGCCAGGAAGTTTTTTCAGGAGTCTACAAGCCCAGAATCCTACAGGCTTTTTATCATATATCTTATGCTCTCTACAGAAGCAGCAAACAATATCATCTGGCACTTTTTTCTTCAGTCAGTAAATTTATTCTATCAGCTCTGTATTAAAAGAGGGGAAGAGGGGAAGATATAACTACTTCTCTGTGGGGCATTAATTTAAAATGTGTTAGGTTAATCAGGTCCCTGTTTAAGAGCATAAATTATCCATATTTTGTATCAAAATTATTTGATGGGTTAGTGAATCTAATCTGCCAATCATCTTGTGGAGACTAAAAATCATCTGTGAAAGCCCATGAAATGATGCTTCTCCTGTGTGCATAGGTAGTTGTATTTATTCTTTAACATAGGCCTTTGCATATTTCTCCTTCATTTAAAATCACCTCCCTGGAGAAATGTTAGCAGTTAACTTGGGCAATTACATAAATTCATGACATACTTTCAGTAAGGCTGTATTGTGTATCTATTTCCCAGCTGTAGGTTTCATTACTCTAAAATTCTCACATATGCTAGAAATTCTGCATGTCTAGTTTTTGAATGGTCATGGTTTTGTCTTTTTTAAAGTTCCTGTGTGGTTTTCTCTTTCTCTATGTATTTTTTTAATATAAACCCATAATTGACACTTTTTTTTTAATAACAATGATCATCTTTAGAAGCATTCAAATTCCAGAAGAAATTCATCTTTGTGCTCTGTAGCTCCAGCCACCTGTGCTGGATATAATAAACTCACCTGACTTTATTCAGGGCGGGTGATAAAAAAACTGTATGAAACATTTATCAAAGCCCCATCACCACCCGTGTAACTGAGATAGAGAGGTGCCAGGGTTACTTACTGAGCCCGAACCCTTGAGCAGAGTGATGACGTGATTCAAATCCACTGATTTCAACAGTGTATNCGGCCCGGCCCGGCCCGGCCCTCCTGCCGCGTTCCGCTGCGACAGCTCTACCGCGACCCCCGCGTGTGACGCCCTCCGCCACCCTGTCAGAAAAGTCACTTCGTGGGCTGCTATCTGTGAACGCGACCGCGGCGAGAAAACCATTTCCCCACCCCCTCCGGGAGGCAGAGGCTCGGCGGGGGCCCCCCGGGGGGGG
>VXBB01022420.1:21680-46534 GCA_013399915.1 Illadopsis cleaveri | reverse complement strand
TTTTTTTTTTTTTAATTTTTAAATTTTGCTTTTAAGGTGTTAAAAATGTGAAATAGCCGCGTTAAACAGACAAGAATTTACTCAGGAGCGGGTAAAGCCAGGCCGCGCGTGGAGAACNATGAGACGCCACCATGACAAACGCAGACAGGAAAGCGCTGCCTGGGGTAGCCTCGCAGCAGGGTAAAAAGCGAAAGGAACCTTTTCTCTGCACAGACCAATACCGAAAAGTAATAAAGGCAGGGACAGAAGGGTGAGGGGATGTAGATATCTTCTACTTGAAAACAGTGAGCAGCTGTTTGAGGCTTAGTTGACAGCTGAGACTCAAGGACAACGCAGAGCTTGGTGTACTCACAGGTACTCTATTAGACTGCTTACTTTAGCTGCCATTCCCAGGATTTGGATTCAGCTTGGGCAAGTTGCAAACATGTCACGTTGGATGTGCACATATCCCAGGTCTTTGAGTGCAGGCACTCTTGATGCCAACCTCAGTTTTCATTGACATATAATTAACTACAGTGATTCCAAATAAATATTTGAATACGTGAATAAATTTGTTAAATGCTAAGATAGCTGTTTAAATCTCCAGATGGCTTTTATATGAAAATAAGTGATTGATAACAATCAAGAAAGACAACTTTATGGCTCCAACTACAACCAACACAGTCCTTATCTTCATTTTTTCCCAGCTTGCATGCTACACCCCTCCCATTTGATACCTGCCTTCTGCAGAAATAAGGTGCATCTCATGTTTAGTTCTCACATATGCTATAGAGTTCTCTTTCTGTCAAAGGGAAAATACCCAGTATCGTGTATTTGGGCATACACAAATATACCCATGCACATTCTGCATTTAGTAGATATTCATCCTGTATGCAACTCCAAAATGATGGCAAAAATATAGCCTATCATAGTATAGGACTCTGAATTTAGAAAATTCAATGACCCCTTTGACATCCATAACATCCTGGGTTGTGATCACAGAACGCAGGTCATACAAGGGCAGGACCTGTAGCACATAATACAGCGTCCTCACATGATGTGACAATGCAGTTGCCAGCCTTGGAGCAGGTGTTTGGCACTCTTCATCCATCCATGTACACACATTTCTCCATTACTCTAACCACTTTACTGGCCCTTCCATGTTCTACCTAAATATTTGTTTCTGTGAGCATTCTGTTTTGTATCTGGGCTTACACTGGATGGAACAAGATTTTCTGTTAAACAGCTGAGATTAATTGTGCTGACAATGCTTATATGTCTGTAGGCAGTTAGCTGAAAAAGCTGGATTATATATATATTTCTTTTTCCTTGGCGCCCACATAGGAACTGCAGTTGTATGTATTCAAAGTTTTACAGCTTATATAAAGAAAACCTGCTTACATTTATTTCTATAGTAGCCTAAGTGATTTCAAGTTTGGTTGCTCCGTGTTTTGAATGACAAATGTATGGAGAATATACCTAAATTGGGCAACTTAGTCTGTAAATTATAAGCTTAAGTCACATGGCACTTGTTGGCTCACTGTTCCAAAGATCATATTGCAAAGCTCCAGTTGCTCACTGTGCACCTCCTTCAAAATGAAGCTTTTAGAATTTAGGATGAAAGCTACATTATGCAAGTTCGACTACAGGGATTCTGCTGCCCTTGGCAAATGCCCATCCTTAAAATCATGCAATCAACAGTGAAAATATTTATTCAAAAATTAATAAACCCCAAATAGGCATATATTGTATTTTTATCACATCTACCTCTTCTGTTGGTAATGAAAATATTCAAGACACCAAGGCCTTATTTATGAGAGTATTGAATTTTAAGTCTTACAAATACTAAGAAATGTTAAAAAAGTAGTGTTGATTTAAAGTGGATTTCTGTTTTGACTGAGGACAAACTATTTTGGTATGAAGACACAGTTCAACAAACTATTCTTTTAAAACTTAAATTTCATAAAACCACAGGACTCTGTGTGTAGAACACAGCTGTGTGTTATAAGATCAAGGTTACATATCTAGGTCTGCCATTAATCTCCTGTTGACTTTGCTGAGTGAATCATTTCCTCTAGCGCTCAGTATTCGCTGCTTTACAAATTAGGTTGTGAGCTTTTAAAGGACTGTTCTTCAGTATATACCCTTCATGTGCTGCAATGGGGGTCTTCAGCTCTAGTCAAGTCATGTCCTTTCCTTGGCTGTTTTGGACCTGTAGACTCCGTCCAAAGCCACCTGTACTCTTTATCAAATATGACACTGAAGTCTTTAAAGTACAGCTATCAGAGTCTTTCTTAGATTCTTTTTAAGTCTGTAGAATCCTTGAATTCCTTTTCATTCTCCGTTTTCTGTCTGTCCTGACAGACATTCTGTGTTTGATATTCACAGAATAAAAGGAAAAGACCTTTGAAGTGGTTGGCAGTAGACTCACCCTTAAACCTGACAAGTCAACAGAGCTTCCAACATCTGGATTTACCTGCCTGTACTATTAAAATAGAGTGTTGAAGTCATGGAGTGGTATGGAATTGAGGGGAACTTTCACACTGATCTTTATTATTGTAAGGAAACACAGTAAATCACAGGACACAGAACTTATACGCTTGTACAGTACAAAGTAAGGCTGGAGAAAGGTGTAAGTTTGGGGCCCCAGCTGCTGGCATAATATCAGTATTCAGTAGAACAAGCACTGAGATATAGAGAAATGGGGAGATTAAAAAAATAAAAGCCAAGAAATGAAAGGTCCAAAATGTTACTGTTAGGTTAGGCATGGCACGAGCCAATACTAAATGTTCTCAATTTTAAAAACACTTATATTCCATTTGGGAGTCTGGGAAGGCTATGTAACCTAATGCGAAAGCAATGCAAATGCTGCCAGCTCCACTGACCCGTGTATCTTTACTTCTCTGAACTCAGAACAGTTTATGCTGCTCATGGACAATTAAGCAGCATTATACCTCTCATGTATTCTTTTCCTCTCTGCTGGCATAAGCCTCTTAGGAAAAAAGTTACGTATTTTCAAAGGAAGGACTGCAAAGTGCTTCACCTCTTTGTTTCATTTGAAGAGTAATTCTATTTCATACACACAACAGGACACTTGGCAAACATACTGGTGCCTAACGATCTCATCATGGCCACACTTGTTGAATGAAAAGTGGACTGAATATATGCTGACACTACTGTAGTGTTCACTCTTGTGTTCTGAAAGCATGGACAATACATTGGAGTAGGTTAAGAAATATAGCTATCCAGCTATATAGCTATAGTCTGTGTGGAAAAGCTGTTATCCAGATGTTGAAAAAGAAATAAATTACCCTTAGAATATTTTTATGAACTCACCTTCAAGTTTTATCTCTCAGAGAAAATGTTGATCACAGCACCCATGTATTAGAAATAAACAAGCTAAAATTTATTCTGCATAAGCACAGAAGAAAAAGCAAAATACCTTACACTGATTTTATTGATTTTTGTGTAAAACACAGTCTATGGAAAAATAGATAAGAGCATTACTAATAATTTATAATAGCCCTGTTCAGAGAGACAGCACAAACAGTCTGACAAACACAACTACAAAGAGAATATTACACATGGGAGACATATTATGCTCACTGTAAGACATTGCCAACAAGGCATGAGAAACAATATATAATGACAGAGATCATTGTTCAAGTCAGTTAATGTGTCACTTATTTTAAAGGCTGTAATCTCATTAATTCAAGCAGTATCATATGGTGATACAATATCAGTACTGCAACGTTATTCATTATATTAATAGGAAATACTACAGGATGAACAGCCAAGAAATCAAAATCTTGTGTATTGGGAGATACACAGTCTGCAAGGATCTATGCATATGCATTCATTACCTCTGCATTGTGAAAATATTACACTGAAAAACTCGATCTAATTTTTATGCACCTGATATATCTAACATTCAGAGAAAAGCTGTTTCCTAACTATATTCACACCTGTGAAATTTATTGCCACTTGGGAACTCACTGCCTTATATTAATTAACTATTTCCTTTAATGCTAGTTGGGCAGCTAATACCATACAGACACAAATACAGAAACACACTATTTTATAAGTAATTAATGCCAAATAAAAATATGAATGTACTTTCTTATGTTGGCACATCATATAATTCACAATGTTGGAACAAAAAAATTAAATGTGGCACAAATTCACAGTAACCATTACCACAAGCTGGAGAATTTGCAAAACAATTACAAAACAATTAATCTCTAAATAATGCAAAAATTTAAATAATTCAAGAACATGTGCACTTAATTAACTTGTACATAGCTGCCACTGTTAACAGAATTAAAGACACATGGAACCTGTAATAGAACTCTGTTTTAGACAATGTTAAGAAAGAGTATCTTAATATCCGTGGAAAACAACTAACCTGTTGCTAAATACATAGAGGTCTCCATTTTATAGTATGTGTACAATTCTGTATCACATATTAAGGACTATTTTTTAAACTATACAATAATTAAGAGAAATTAGGATTATTTCATTACTTATTTTCATTAGGCAGTTATGCAATTTATATAAAGCTACACAAAAATAATTTTATAGCAGGCTATTCCTCAAAATAAGTATTTATTCTCCTAAGTAACTAAGATGTCTAAATGAATTTAGTTGCTTATATTTAGGCAAACTAAACTAAACAATTAGCCTCCAGTATTTTTCCAATGAGAAGTTGTACGGTGAGTTCTGTAGAAATCAATGTGTTTGGTCACATGAATAAAAGATCCCTTGTGGGACTAAATATATGCTGGATATAAAGTTTGTTACATGCATGAGTGTCGTTTACCTTCAGGCTTAACAGTGTCTTGTTAGAGTGAATTGGTCCTCAAAGAACTCTACAAAATATTTAATCACAAGTCAACATGCTATACCAGTTAGAAGTAAATACATGGCATAACAGGAAACCATATGTCATTGTAGCATAAATACTTCACAAAATGCCTTCATATAGTTGATCTAAAAATATTGTCTATTTATTAATACTTCAATATTTCAACCTTTCAAGTAACATATAAAACTAGAACACATTTTTAATTTTCTACACACAGTTTGAAAATAGGAATGACTCATCATTATTCTCTCTAGACATCTTTGGCAGTTTAAAATTTAGCAGTTTAATCATTGTTGAAGAAATGTAATGATGAAGTAACTTTTTGCATAGGAAAGAGGGCCAATACATTTCTGTATATACTGTCAGTGGATGCATTACAGTACAGTATCTATGGACTTTGACAGTAATTTACAGTTAGTACAATATCATAGTTCTGCAACATTATCACTATTGCATCAAAAAAATTAAATAACTGTAGGGAACATGAATGTTAATTACATGTTCTACAGAAATGTAAAATTACTGTAAAATAATATAGCAGCATATTTAATTTTCAATTGTAGTCAGATTGTCAGTGTTAGTACTTTCTGCCTAAATCTGATCCAAAGTACTATATTCTACTCTCAGTTATACCAGCCCATTCTAGTGATTTTAATTGGGTTTCATGTGCTGGACTGGCGTAGAACGTAGAGTGGTATTTATCCTATTAAAACTCTCCAAGATTTGATGTTTTCTAAGATTTTTAAAGTTAATTTTATTTAAAGACATGAAGAACAAACCTTGTGTGGTTTCACTTTGCAATAATGAAATATGAAACAGTCCAGGACATTCAATTCTGTAAGCCTTTTAAAAGATATACAACTTTTGGAATGCAATAACAGACACAGTTAAGTTAGAAGTTGTAATTGTTATTTGTTCTTCATTTTTATGTGAAAAGTCTCATTTGTAGTAGTTTAGGCTCCTGTCTGTCTCTAGCAACAACACGGTTTTCACTTGATGTCTAGAATGTTTGATAAAAAAGTATTGTACTGGTGTATCACCACCAGTATCACTGAAATCGCTGCATATTGGAGGAGAACAATAAAATAATACCTTGAAACAAACTTATTTGGTTTTGGAAAAAAGAAAGAATGCAAACTTTTTTTTATTTATTTGATAGTTTTATTGAAACTTTTTTTTCTTCTTTATTTTTCTGTTACAAAATAGGAAAGCTTCAAATTTCTAAAATGTTTGATAAATTTTTGGAGAACGTAGCTATCAAACACAATAATCCAGAGGCAGCATCTGTCTCAAATAATTCCAAAATTATTGATTTTCAAGAGGCTGAGAAGTTATGTTAGGGAAAAAAATCACTGGACACCTGCTTTCTTTTTGGAAGCCACTTGTCAGCTACTAGAGACAAGTCTCAAAGACCTTAGCCTGACCAATTATAGCTGTTATTATAATTTATTTTTCCCAATTTTTAATTCTTTTTTAGTTGATTTTTCCAAAAATGGTGAAATAAAATTAATTATTTTCCTTCCAATTGACTCCATCACCAAGGCTTAAAAAGGAGGATAAGTCTCAGCTTTCCAACTACTTGAAATTGAAAATTTGTGAACTAAAAAAACGTATCAAATATCTGTTGACACACATAACATAGTTGTTTTTTTTCAAAAAACATATTCGCAAACCTCCATTTTTCAAGAAGGATCCATTGGCCTCTCATTCAATACAAAATATGTCTAAAAACATATAAAAATGGTTTAATTCCGAAAAAACAACATGCAAGTATTTTATTTTTCATCTCTAGATTTGAACATGCTTAACATGAAAGGAAATTCAGCTGTCTCTCATTATGTAACAAATGCAGAATATAAACAGGATTGATGTGTATGTTTGGGGAATTTGAATACTAGAATAAAAATAAAATTGATGTAGATATTTTGAATTTGAAATTAATTAAATTAAGAACAACTAACATGAATTCTTTAGGCTTAGGCTGGCATAACTGGGGGCAGAGTTTGATTCTAAAATCCTTTTGCTGCAAAGCTGTTCATTTCATTAAAAGCAGAGATAATGAGATTTACAGGACCAGTGATGTTTAAGGATAAAGTCAAGCTTAATTCTGTACATTCCTGATGCATGATAGGACAAATTCTTACACAGTAATAAATAATACGAGAAGGTTCAGCTAAGAAGATCAGAGATGTTAAACAATGCAAATATAGATAAGAAAAATATAATTTAATATAAGAAAATTAGGACCAAATGCACAATCTGATTGACTGAAATAGAAGTTTTGCTAATTAAGCAGTAGCAGCCTGAAGGTATGAGTTGAGTTTGGTTGTTTTGTTAAAGAAGAGTAATTACTACTGATACAGCAGTAGTAATTAGTAATTGTGAATATTATTTAGAATCCAACAGGAAATGTAAATGTCAAGGTTTAGAGATTTTTAAGTATAAGAATAATAATTTGGTTTCTCAAAACTTCAGGCATATCCCAGAGACACTTGTTGTAAAAGTTAGATCTTTATATAAAAATATAAGATTGGATTTGCACAAAAAGATATTAAGAATTTAAGACACATTCTGGGAAATTCATATATAATAACTGAAACTCCAGTGTAGACACATACAGAATATGAGTATTGTGATGCTTCCAACATAATGGAAGTTCACAGTGAAAATGGATTTTTATTGTTGCTGAATTCTCAGCTTTCCTTTTTATTTTAAAATATTTCCTCATATTTCAGAATAATTGAAAAATCAAAAACTAGTTTACACACATATCTTTCTGTAAAGATTCACTGTTTTGAATCTTCATTATATGATGTATGGAAATAAAGAGATGCCAAAGGTCTAAAATCCTATATAATACTTTGAAAAAAAAAAAGATGGTATTAGTACAATACCCTTTGCTTACAAGATATACAATCACACCATAATTGAAACTGGGTTTGCATATTTAAATCACGGAATGGTGTAAAACCACACACAAATAAATATACTGTACATGTGCAATACACTTGGCCAAGTACAAGGTGCTGCATCTGGGCTGGGGTAACCCCCAGTATCCACACAGGCTGGGGGATGGAGGGATGTGGAGCAGCCCTGCCCAGAAGGACCTGGGAGAGGCTGGACATGACCCAGCCATGTGCTCTCACAGCCCAGAAAGCCAAAAGTGTCCTGGGTTGCACCAAAAGCAGTGTGAGCAGCAGGGCAGGGAGGTTTTGCCCCTCTGCTCTGCTCTGGTGAGAGAGACCCCACCTGGAACACGGCACCCAGCTCTGGGGGCCCAGCAGAGGAAGGACATGGACCTGCTGGAGAGAGTCCAGGGCAGAGCCACTGAGATTATCAAAGGGCTGGGGAACCTCTCCTGTGAGGAAAGGCAGAGGGAATTTGGTTTGTGCAGCCTGAAAGGGATGGCTTAGGGGTGACTGAATTTCAGCTTTCCAGCACCTGAAGCAAGCCTACAAGAGAGCTGGGGAGGGAAAAGGCATGTAGTGTGAGGACAAGGGGGAATGGCTATAAACTGGATGAGAGCAGGTTTAAATTGGCTATTAGGAGGAAATTCTTTACTGTGAGGGTAGTGAGGCCCTACAACAGGTTGGCCAGAGCTGTGGATGCCCCATCCCTGGAAGTGTTCAAAGGCCAGGTTGGATGGGGCTTTGAGCAACTTGGTCTAGTTAAAGTTGGCAAGGCCGATGACAGGGGTGTTGGAACACTGATCTTTAAGGTCCCTTCCCACTTAAACCATTCTGTGATTCTATGATTATTACAAATTAATTTGTTTCAATCTCTGGTTATTTCCTAAATAAATTATTTTATATTCTGAACTCATTAACACAGAAATGTGGTTTTAATAGAAGAAACACTGCCCAGAAAATGTCATATTGATAAATAGCACTCTGAACAAATATGCTCTAAGTCAAAAAAAAAACCTGTAAAACCTGGTTCTAATAAAACACTATTGTGATATAATTGTGCAAAGGAACATTTTTTTTTTTTAAATTTCACAATCATCTGCCTTCTGTAATCCAAAACAAACATATTTTTGTAGTTATCAGAAGTAGTAATTTTTTTGTTATAAACTTCTCATAGTTTGGTTAAGAGCTTGTACTATATGTCAAGAAAGAGACTTTACAAAGACTCCTACTTAGCTAAACTCCTAAAAATGCAAGTTTATGAAAAAAAAAACAAAGCCAAACAGGTACAACAGTGTTAACAAGTATCATCACATTACAGTTATCCTTTCTGGGGAGAGATGTGGAACAGACCCACTTACTTCTTCTATAACATGGCTTTTCTCCCATCCTCTTCGAATTCTCCTCAGTTTCCTACTTACACATGGCAAAAGTAACACGATCTTACCTAGAATTACAATAGAAGGCAGAACAAGGGCAAGAACAAAATTTGGTGGTGTATAAAATCTGTAATACTCTTCTTCAAAAGCTCTCTTCCATCCATAAATCAGCACATGGAAAGCACTTATAAGCAGAGCAATATATCCAAGTGTAGACTGTGAAGAAAGAGAAAACAGGGAAAAAAAGATATAATAGCACTTGCTCCATCACCTGATAGTTTTAATACAGTGCTTGCATTATTGTAACATTTCCATTAGACATCAAGTTAAAATCTCTTATCTATTCACTACATTAAGTTAGCAATATATGGTTTTAAGTTCACATTCTGAAATTTACAGACTGAACTGAGCACTGATTTACAGAGTATCTCTGCTAACATCTACAGGCCTTAGTCAAAGCCGAAATGATGTCTGCCCAAATTCTAAGTATTGGAAGTCAACTTCAGGATAGGTATGCCAATAAGGAACAATTCCAGTGTAGTTACTAGAACAATATCCATTGTGATTGGAAATTAAAATTCCTAACTATGAGCATAGATCACTTCCAAGATTCCTTTTAATGGAACAACGCAATTGTCTTGGAAGAGATTTGGGCCTAAACTTGCCTATTTTTATCACTCTGAGATGCACAGCTTACTTCTGCCTCACAAAGGCCTACATCCACTTGTCTGATGTTACCATGAACTGTCCTTTACCTGCTCCATCAGCTGTTGCTGACTGGTTAACGGGAATATCTGAACTGCAGAGCTTGGGCATATTAGCACAAAGTGGCACAGTTTACCATAAACAGGCAGCGAGGGATAAAAGGTGAAAGAGACAGTTCCCACAGCAGCCTGCAGAGGAAGGACTTCTCACCACAGAAATCTAGAGGTTGCCACAGAAGGTGGTGATAATAGAGGTCACTCACCAGTTCTGTGAATCTGCCTTTTTAAGGACCCTGTAGCTGTCATACCTCGCAGATTTGACAATCCATCAACCTTAACTTTCCCCAACCATTATAAAAAAAGACTACTATGCTTTGACTTCTGGTGGTGACCAAATGAAGAAAAACTCTTTCTGGCCAAAACTGATGTAATGAGTAATTTGGCTGGGAAGCATTTGTAGAAAATAACTGAAACACAGAATGAGCTTTAAGAAAGGCTACCAAGGTATGGTCTAATTCCAGCAAACAGACAAGCAAAGAAAAAGGCAGCCTAAGGGTCTGTAATAGTGAAAAAATTAATTCCTCCTACTTCAAGATTAAGCAGTTTCTAAGGCAAGAAGAATGTCTGAGCTAATACTATTTGCAAGGATTCACAGGTATAATGGTATAAAAGGAAAATATTCCTCTTAATTTCTTGGGATTGGTACCCTGTTTTTCGACTTTTGAATATTTATGCATTTTTTTGTCAATGGTTTCAGGGCCGTGTTTTAAATCTTTAGATATGCTGCATACTTTTTCTTTAAAAACTAATTTGCTCCCAAAATATCCCATAGCAAACAGAACATTTAAACAAACACTTGAGGATATGAAAATGGCATATGCAGTATCTGAACGGAACTTCTGGTAAGAAATTTGGACAGCAAACAATCAAACTTGATGTTTTAATATGTTATTGCAGATTTTTGTTGGTATGACTGTCCTGATTTCATTGTTATATCACTGCCAGCAGCAAGAAGGGCACAAGTGAATCATATCCCTCATTTCTTCATCAGGATCACTGATGAGAAATATAACAATTCTTGAATAAAGAAACAGAAGGGAAATATTATACAGTCATTTCCAAATATTTTTATTTTAGTACTTATTTTAATTCCATTTTCAATATATAGTTTTGAGACATCTATATATGTCTTTCTATCTAATGGTCAAAATGAAAACTAAGAAGTACATCAGTATATTTTAAGCTAACAACAAAAGAACAAGAAAAACATATGATGATGCACTTTTATTAAGTTCTTTTTTTGTGCCCTGAGAAGAGTTGCTAAGTTGCTATATGCTTCTCAGAAGTGTTGGTAGAGCATGTGCTAGTGTGTACTGCACAATTTCAACCACAGATCTAAAAAACTAACAAAGATATTGCTACTGCTTCTGTCAGTTACTAATGCTATGTTCTTCAACTGGGCCCTTAATTATCATTACCAGGCTCCAGAAGATAATTCCTTTAAGAGCAGAGGACTTATGAAAGCAGCAAGAAACAATACTGTTTCTTTGCTGGTAAATTCACATTGAACAGTGCAGGGAGCAGCAGTATCAGTTGTAATTCTTGGCAACCCTCTGCTTGGGCTTTAGGATGGCTGCTGGGAAAAGTGGAAGAATATCTTTGCCTGCCTTGCTTCCTTATCTTCCATAATACTGTGTTTCCTGGAAGCTGAGTAATAGATTAGCACATTTCCTATGGAATCCCAAATGTTTTAGCTTTTCTCTAAGTCGTCCCTGTTTTTTTTTCTTTTCCTTCCTGATCAAAGTCAGCTTTTAGCCAATACGGGGGATTCCCAGCCGAGGCTACTGATAAACTGGACAAACTGGTATTGTTTGAGAAAGGAACCAACAGAAGTTAGAGGAGCGGGAAAGATGAAAGGGGAAAAACCTCTAAAATGTTACCAGCAAGATGTATGTATTTAGAGACAAAAATGTGCTGTGGGGCAAATCTGCTTCAGGAATTTCTACATTCACAATGGTCCAGTAGTTCCAAGCAATTTATATATACAAAAGATATTTTCTAAATTCCACATTTATGCAAGATATACTTCAGATTCTCTGTGTAAGAGGTTATTGCTAAACTTAAAAACTGTTTGTAATAACTTCTGACTGGAATCTTACTCATAAACTTGCTAAATACTCAAGCCTCAGGCTTCTTTACTGTGGGGAAAAGGTATCCTGTTCTTGTGGGAGAACCCAGGCAGGGTTGCATGAGAAAGTGTATGCATGAGAAATATTTTACTGACACTGCCTCCAAAACACTTTAGGATTGCGCTAGCAGAGAAAAGGAATATCTACAAAAAAGTCAGCTTCCTACCACTCAAATGGCAGATTTGTGGGTTTTGCTTTGCTAAAAATCATGAAGCTCAGCTTTCAAAACCAGTCTGCTCTGTCCATTGCCACTTTAAATGATGGGTTTTGGACTTGAAGTCGTAGACTGGAAAAAAAAAAAGCAGCAGTCATTTACGTTTATATTATATATTTACAGTTTAACTTTCCTCACTAGACTGAAGGACCCAGTGCAGCATAGCTTGCAGACAACATCCTCCATTTCCTTGTATTTTATGTGAACACTCAAGGACTGGTTTCAATAAATGTCTTTTTTTTTTTCTGTTTACAGTGTGTTGGTTTAAGCTGTTTATTCTGCCTGCTCTGACAAAATATGAATTCTTTTTGTATTTCTTGCCCATGTCTTCCTTTGCTCCTTATCCAAATATATTTAGATGAGAAAAAGAAGAATACTGAAGTGGCATTTAAGAAAACTGATGCGTTAGTACAGCAGCGCCAGCTTTCTTCCCTGCTGCTCTTCTCAGTAAATTCAGCTCTGACTTACACTGACTGCAAAGTTTCACACTAAGTTTCAGTCTCCAGGATCTCCTACTAAGAAAACTGTTCATCACTGTCTCATTCTGTGGTTTCTCTGTCAGGATATTATGAGTGTTTCTCTTCAAATCACGACAAAGTAATCAGACCTTTGTTTTGTGCAGTGGTCAGCTCTGTACTGTAGCAATTCCTGTGGTCTGCTCGTCTCTTACCTCCTTCTAGAACTGACACCGTAATTTCCTTTTTCCACTATTAAACTTCCTCATATCTCACTTCATGCATTGCATACTATGAGCAAAGGAGAGGATTGTCCTCCCAAAGTCCTTTTCCCTTGATGAAGCAGGCTGGAATTTTTGGGGCTGCTGACACCTGTGTTTGAAACCAAGCTAGGTAAGATGGAGGCATCTCCAAAATAATTTGGGATATCAAAGACAGCAATGAATTTTGTGCAAAAATATTAACAACTGGTGTTTATCTTTAGAATATTAGAAAAACTGTGTTCAAAGACTGTTTGAACTGCTGTAGATTGGGGAGATGCTGCTTAGGGCTTGTTCTACTGGAACAAGACTAATCTATACTGCAAATTTAATAAACTCAGATTTTCCTAGTAGGACTCCAGACTGAGTATGTTCTAGTGGTAAAACTATTTAGAAGAGGCCAGACCCTTATTTTGATGAAACTGCATTTACTAAGATGAGCAAGCAAGAATATGTTGTTCTCAGTGGAAAGTGCTGAGCTGGGACACCCACTGTCTGAGTGACTGACTGACTGATTCTTCATCTGCCAGATGTGAAACAAGTTCAGCAGCTGTTGCAGGAAATCATCTGAGATTCAGCACTAAAGCTAGAGACAAACTGCTTTTCCCAGCTGAAAAGAAAAGCAGCAATGGGATGATAGGTTAGTTTTTCCATTGTTTGTCCCCCTGACTTAGAGAAGATTGAGAAATTTAAAATCAATTTTCCTTCATGGCACTGCACTTCAGCAGAAGAAAAAGATAAAACAGCATAAATATTATAATGTTTTATCTCTTCTCCTTGCATACAGGGGACAGTGAAACACACAGAAATACAGACTCCTTTTACTCTAGTAAGCGATCACTCAAAGTCTGTTTTCTGATTGAAGAAAGCAAGAAGAGTATTTTGACAAGTAACTAAATGAAGAATAACTTTCATCCTGAGAATTAATGACAAAATAAATACTCATTAACTTTAAGGAAATTTTTAGTAGCTCAATACTTTTGTGATTAAGAATTGCAAATGGCCATAGTTCATTACCAATACCAGTTATCTTCTGCACATAATGCAGTATGAACTGTAACATACATCTGGAGCAAACAACTTATTCCCAAAAAAATTCCTCAAAATACTGACAGATAAATTTGGAACTATTTTGACTTAATTTATAGTGGAAATAACTACAATAAATATGTAGTTGTAGATACATCATTGTGATTATTGTGTGGGTTTTGACTCAGTCACACAAACATGAATTTTGGAAATACGAGTAAGGAAAAATAAGACAAAAATGCTGTGTGTGTGGCTGGAAATTATTACTGGATAAAGGCATCATGTCACTCACAAGTGAATACATATTTTCCCCTTTTCCACTAATATTTTATATCACCCAACAGCAGTACTATTGTCCCCACACAGAGAATTCCAGATGGCAGAGATGTTTTAACAATACACTTGAGTATTTAGTCTCTCTGAAGGCTCAAAGCTATGACTGTGAATAAACAGTTCTGCCAGAGTAACTCCACGTTGAAAAACTTCTCAGAAAACTTTTTGTAGGTCTACCTGCAGCTTTCCAGTAACAGAAATCATAAGGGAAGGGAAGACATTACAGACAGACCTCAAACAACTACAGCCATTGAAGTGTTCCCCACCACTCTCTTTAAAATGTCTGTAAATTACAAAGTGCAACCCAAGCCCTGAACTGCAAAGTCAGTGCCCACATTCTGAAGTCAACAGGACTCAGAATTAGGCAATACTATTAGGCTGAGCTTAAAAAAATGTTAATCAGAAAAGACTGAGCTAAGACTACAGTACTAAAGCCAAGGTCAGAAAACAAAACCTAACAAACCCCAAAACTGTGCACACTTAGGAATTTTCACCTGACTGAATCCTAGTAAAATTTCTTATACCTGACTGCTATCTAAAACTACTGCAGTTATATGTTGGAGCAAGCATTGAGCTGTTCATTAAAGCCTGTATTTCTCAGTACTTTATGCTGGTTAGATTTGCATGTTCTAGGTATTTACCTGAGGAAGGAAGGCAGCAGATGGTGTGCCAGGGCCATGAAAAGCCTCTGATTTTAATAAGCAAAGCTTCACATTTTACTAGTGGGTATTTTCAACTAATGGGAACAATTCAGTTGGAGAGCTGTGTCAGGTTCCACAGTGGATGGGAAGTAAAAATCAATGGCACCATGGCTGTCGGAGAGCTGTGCAAATAAAAATCCTGCAGGGTAAATTAAGTCTTCAAGTTTAACAGCTGTGTGCATCTACCTATACAAGTATCTCATCAGTATCAATGCATTTAGCAGTTTTGTTCAAATTTACCTAATTTGAATTTAGCAAGAAATTCTAAGAACAGAAACAGAAAAGATTAGTGATCATTTGGTCTTAGCTATGTTGGTTATTTAAGATCAAGTGAAAAATGAAAAGTCCCATTCTAACACTCATGAAATGCTTAATGTGCCTTCATGGTAACATATTTGTTAAGTAATTGTTGTTTTTATTGAATTACCAGAGACAGAGGGAAAAAAGGCTCTTGTCACATAGCAATGAGCTTTCGTTTATGATCTTGATCATGATAGTGATCAAGGAATTCTTGTTAACACCAAAACTCCCTTATCAGAAAAGTAACACACCTGAATAAAGCTGAACTCCCTCCAGTTTAAGGCACTGTTTACTGAAGGGATGGAAGTTACTGCCAGCAAAGAAAGCAATCCAAGACTCATTATTCCAAAGGAGATATACATTTCAATTCGCCATACTTCTTCCTCATTCCAAGAATTTTCAACATTTGCATGAACCTGAAGAAAGGGCAGAAAGGAAGAACTTTATTCTAAAGAATACTAAAAAAAACCAACAGAGGTTATTTTGCTGACTTAAAGTTCACAGTCACAGGACAACTATAAAACAGAGTCAAATATTTCAGAGTTTTCCTCATGCCTTGGAGAAAAAACCCTATTTCCTTACTGCTGGTATTGGCTTTTGCTAGGTTAAAAACACGTTAAGCATGGAAATTTAGATGAGATGCTAAAAGAAAATGTAACATCATATACCATTTACAAAAATATTGTTATAAAATCAGGTAATTCTGCACATTCTTATACACTGTAGAAAAGGAGCTGTGTTCTTCAGACACTGCAAACTTAAATTCTGCAACATAAGTTGGATAAACCTGCAATTTCTTTTTAGTTTGCTACATTTAGAAATAGTTTAGCATCATTTCCTTCAGCTTTTCTATGCTCAGTCCAAGCTTGTTTCTCTCTTTCACTATTGGCATCAGATTTTTCCAAGATGGTTACCACTGGAGAGCTTCACCAGAAAAAAGAAACAATTCAGGACCTTAACAATTAAGAAACTGAGATATTCAATTATTTTTTCCACTTCCAGTTTAACTATTGCAATATGGTATGTTTTGAAAAAGGTGCACTAGGAATATTAGCAAGTGAGTTTTAAAATATCATTAAAACTAAGATAATTTCTTAGTAAAAGTGCCAGTGAAATCTTTAGTATTACTAGTTTTAAGTGTGAATTTTGGATTTCTTGTTGTCTATTATAGTTTTGCCCTTCCTGTCTTTCTCTTAAGTTCAGTTTTTGACGCTAGCTCTTTCAGAGCACTGTGACACTCCCTGTTAATTTGTTACATTTGATTTTATTTCCTTATTTGGTTTTCTTTACTGTTCTATCACATCTCTCTTTCCTACAGATTTTATGTGGTGAATGGCAATGCTATTTTTCTGGCAATGCTGCTTTTTTCCCACTTTAAAGGTTACAATAAAAACTGTCTCACTGACAGCAGCATGAGACCCTCTTCTAGAGGATGACGGATTTGTTGGAGAATGTTTCAGGGTTATGCAAGATCCATTGTTCCTAGAAACTATGAGTCAATTTCTATTGCCTGCAATAGACAATGCCCAC
Organism: Illadopsis cleaveri; assembly: GCA_013399915.1. Classification (NCBI taxonomy): domain Eukaryota; kingdom Metazoa; phylum Chordata; class Aves; order Passeriformes; family Timaliidae; genus Illadopsis; species Illadopsis cleaveri. The sequence goes on along the minus strand of VXBB01022420.1, from coordinate 29,691 downwards.
AGAGAAAGAATAAAGAATAAAGTATTTTTAGCATTGGTCCAAAATGTTACAAAATATCAGCATCTTTTTTTTTCGTTTTAGAACATAGAAGTACATGTAAGCATGATTATAGTATCTGCCTTTATACTTTTCATATCTGTAAATGCTCTTATGATATACATACTTGCCCCATGTGTTAAGTATACATAGGAAGGAACATACCCCAGAATTTTCCTGCTGTTGCTCTTATCCTGTCTATCTTACATTCTCCTTGTGTATATTGCTATCAGGAATTTCAGTAGGATGTGTCCTCGATTCCCCCTATCATACAAACTTGACTGCAGACTGACCCGCAAGGTGAGCAAAATGTACAGATACTCATTTTAGTCTCTTTATTTGGCACCACCTATGCATGAGACAACCCATAACATTTTGTGCCAAAAGCAGTAGGAGAGATTGAGAAAAACCCAATTATAGTATTCAGGAGCCATATGCACCCAGCCAAGGCGTTTTTGGCTTACAGAACTGTCACTGTAGAACACAAAAGAAAAGACCCTAAATATTTCAAAAGGCAAAGAGTATAGAAAAAGAAGGCTTATTTTCTAATTCTTACTACTTTTTATAAGGTGTTCCGATACAGACTTAACATGATTGATGAATAGGAATGACACTTCTTTAATCTCATTGGTTAACTAGAGAAACAGGAAAACACCACCTGGAGAAAGATTGTTTTGAGGAAGCACAGTTGGTTGCCAAGACTGTTTTGAGAAGAAACTTCCTTGAGAAATTTTTCCTTGGGAAAAAGTTAGCAGCTGCTAGCAGGCTAAAACCTCTCAGGCCCAGAAATATCAGGTCCACACAAAACTAAAGACAGTCTTACCTGTTGATATGCCATGTTGAGGAACAAGTATCGCTCTGATCTCCTCATGGGCAAGCAGAGGCTGTACACCACGTGCACGGCTGCAAAGAAAAAGCTGAGCAGTCCAAGCTGCTTGCGACACTGGAGCCAGTTGTCCAGCCAAGGAGGGAATCGCCGGTACTTAGTGCCGTAGTAAAGCTGGTGAGCAGCTGCAATAAGCCCTGATAAATACACTAGAGAAAGTAAAGTGATAGCAACAATTGGCAGAGTCTTGTTCACGATCTCAATGGGAATCTTGTAAAAGTCACTCTGCTGATTTCTCATGTAGGGATGGATGACATCTCTGACAAAGGAATAGATGAAGAAAAACGTTGCCAGGCTAATGGCAATCACTACAGGCCCCTTCCACAGGGTGAACAGTCGCAGAGGCAGGTTTTCAATCTCCCTTGAAGATGACAATGCTCCCAAATCAATAGGAATGAAACCGAGCTGACGGGCAAGCTCAATAACTTGATGGCGAGCCTGAACATTGTTACTGCATATATAGACCTGTTGGGAAAGTCAAGGGAATTATCTGTAGTCAGAGAAGGAGACTCAAAGGTAAACAAAAAACTAGCAAAACCCACAAAAAACCTTTCAAAAGGACTTTCAAATCAAAACTACAACACAACCACTAAAACTGACAGTTCATATGACCAATATGACAATAAAATCACATAAAAATCTAGCCAAAGTGCAAATATGCACACTGATTTATCAACAGAGTAATCAAAACAAAATTGGCTTTTTCTTGGATTTTATAACGGGATTTCTTGGTAATCTGTACACTGAACCTGTCATACTGAAATGTCTACAGGACTGGATTAACTTGAAGCAAGAGCTGAAAGCATTTCAGAAAATCCCACGTCTCTCAAAAATACAGGAATATTGAATGATGACCCTCAAACAACTATAGCATACACAGAATGAGAAGCAGAGAGCTGTGTAATCTCTCCACGGGTAACCATTTCAGCCTTATTTCACAACCCAGATGTCCACAGATTTCAGGTCTGAGCATTTAACAGAAAAACAAAAACCAGCAGCCAAATAAGAACTTGTTCTAAAGCCCAGTTTGTTATACAGTGAAAGAAGTGTACTGCTGTAAAGTACTTCAAGGTTCTGTTAAAATTTACAACGGGCTATAGTTTGCCCAACACTATTTCCTGATCATCTGCATTGAAGCACGTATGATCTGTTTTGACTGAAGTGAATTTTTTTAGTGTAGTGCTATTCTGAAAGGGGATAAAAGAAGTATGGTGACGTTATTTTTTAAACTATGCTAATTCCATACCAATTCCATTCCATTTAAATCTTCCTGAAGTGCCATAAAACTCAATTTAGTCTCTAGCAATCATGTTACATCAGTTATTTCTTAGGTATATGTCAGATTTCATAAAGCTGTGAAGGACTGGATGCTTGCACAGGTTTAAATCTTTTACATCACTTCACCAAAACATGAAAAACATAAAGGTGCATTTTCCATATGCAGGCTGAATTTGCAAAACATACTGGGAAGGAATTTGAACATGATGTGTCCAAGATGTGCTGGATCAAATGAATGATCACTTAGAAATGTATGTGCCTCCTTCTGTTCCCTGACATTTATCATTTTGGGGCACTCTAAAAGATAGGTAATTTCTTTCCATTACTTTGCTACTACATTGAATGCAAGCATTTCTAGAACAGCTGATCCTCGAGCTCTATGATTGGGACTTGAGATTTCTGTGCATTTCATTCAATAGTTCACCCCAGTGCTGCCACTAAAATGCACTGGGAAAGACTGCCTCTACCATTGTATAATGCATAAGGAAACACATGAACGTATTTCCTGTGGAAAACATTAAGATCCAACTCTTCTCCTCTCTCCGTAGTCACTGAAAGGTAAGTTGTTTACCCTAAGCTACCATCCACATTTCCTCTGCAATCTTTAAAGACAAACAGGCAACACAGGGAAAAAACTGGACCAGTGACTTTGTCTCACAGTGGGATGAACTAAACTCTGAATGTTTTATTGGCTACTAAAATGTAAGCTAAACATCCAACGTTTTAGGTATGTTAAGTCAGGGGATGTAAATTTCATGAGTTCTGGCTGATACAATCAGTTCCTGTAATTTTCATCTTACAAATTTAAATTAATACAAATAAAAACAGTTACCTGTCTGCTGGCATCCTTTGGTCCTAACTGCAGTGACCAAGCTGAGACGACATTGAATCCTTTGACAATTAGGGAATCAGGAAAAAGTGATGCCAAATATTCTGCATTGGAGTCTGGATATTGGTCTACTCTTGTATTATTGCTGACATCAATCAGAATTTTACCAGCAAGTAAATGTTTGAGATCCCACAAAGAGATGTAATGTTCTCTGTGTATGGCTACAAAAATGATGTTTGTTTTAGCTACTGCATCTTCATGGTGAGTGACATCAACCACATGGGGAAAGAAGTCAGCAGCGTGTTTAGGGTTTCTGCTCCCTACGACCACGTGGTACCCACATCTGATCAGTCTGATTGTCAACGACTTAGCGAAGTCTCCACTTCCAATGATGCCTATTGTGACCTTACTGACATCCTTGATGCCATTGGCAACATTTGGTAGAAAAGTTTCATTAAGGTTCTTGGGACTCCCCATCATAGAGATTGATTCCATACTTCCAAGACACCAAACCTACAATGATTGCTTTAGGGGAAAAAAAAAAAGGAAAGAGAAGAAAAAAGAAAAAAAACAACAGAAGGGAAAATCAGATCAGCATCATACAATTTTATGAGACCTCAAAATCATTAACACCTCTGGAAGCAAAGTCTTTGGTTCTAAGTTTCATATTATATTTTCTCCTTAATCAAGTATGTGCCAATCAATGTTGTCTTGCAATACGTCACCAATAGAAGGAGAAACAAGAAACATAAAGTACTTTAAGCACTTCAATAATACAGTTACTTAAGTAAACAACCATTTTTTCATCTTCTCCTATTTCTTACCTTCCACTGCCCTGAAATACCGGACACAAGTTAACTTTGTACTCCTGAAACTAATGGTCAATAGAATAATGAGTAGAAACATGTGAAGAAAATTGGAAAATAGCAGAATGTAGAGAGCACTGGCCTGTGAACAGCATGAGATCAGTGAGTACAAGGAAGCTGAATTCCATTAAAAGTTTATGCAGGTTATTATTGTGATAGCCTCTCCTGGCCATGAAGGAGGAGGTGCAAAAGTCTCAAAGCTGCAAATGTCATGACACCATGACAAACATCCATCTGATATACTCACCTGTCAGCCTGGAAAATGGGCTGCCCATGTGGATTCAATGGCAAAAACAACAAAGAAATTTATCAAGACCTAATCTTAAGATCACTAATGACATTTCTAGGTCAGACTGCTTGGTCTGGCCATGGATGTATAAGGATTAACTGTGGATGCAAGGGTAAAGGATTCAAGGCCATGAGTCACAAATATGCTTAACACAATTTTCTATCCAGGCAAGTAAGATAAATCCTGGAGACAAACACATGGGACAGCCTTCCATAAAAAGCTAGTGGCAGGAAGAGATAGATTATACACACAAAAAAAAAGGGAAGATAATCTTAGGACTCAAATTCAGTGTAGTAAGGAATGTTTTGAAGAAAAACAGATGCTAAGGCTTGCAGAAAAATAAAATAAATACTGCTGTATCCTTGGTCACAGAACTGCAATAAAGCTCTAACAAAGACATTCAACACCAACAAAACAACCCTCAGGAGGGAAGTCTTCACACAAAACCACAGTTATGACCTAGGTGGTTCTGCATCGTTGGTGAGGGTTCACCCTGGCTGGAGGCCAAGTGTCCAAAACAGTGCTGCTCTATCACTCCTCAGCTGGGCTGAGGAGAGAAAATACCATGAAAGGCTCATGAATTGAGATAAGGACAGGGAGAGATCACTCACTAATTACCACCACAGGTAAACCAGACTCTGCTTGGGGAAATTAACTGACTTTATTACCAATCAAAATCAGCAGGATAATGAGAAGTTAAACAAATCCTAAAGAAACACCTTCCCCTCACCCTAATAAGCTTCATCCTGGTCTTTATTCCTGATTCTTTGCCTCCTCCCCCTCTGCAGCACAGGGAGACAGGGAATGGACATTACAGTCAGTCCATCACATGCTGTTTCTGCTGCTGCTTCCTCCTCAGGGAGAGAAGTCCTTCTCCTGCACCAGCATGAGGTTCCTCCCACAGGAGAGTCCTCTACGTACTTCTCCAGTGTGAGTCCTGTTCACAGGCTACAATTCTTCACAAACTCCTCCAGTGAGGGTCCCTTCCAGAGTGCAATCCTTCAGGAAGAGGCTGCTGCAGTGTGGGTCCCCATGGAGTCACAAGCCCTACCAGAAAATCTGCTCCAATGTGGGCTCCTCTCTCCACAGGTCCATGCCAGCAGCCTGCTCCACTGTGGGCTTCCCATGGGGTCACAGCCTCCTCTCAGGCATCCACCTACACTGGTGTGGGGCTCCTCCATAGGCTGCAGGTGGATCTCTGCTCCACCATGCACCTCATGGGCTGCAGGGGGTCAGCTGCCTCACCATGGCCTGCACCACAGGCTGCAGGAAAATGCCTAATCCAGTGCTTAGGGCACCTCCTCCTCCTCCTTCTTCACTGGCCTTGGTGTCTACCTAAGTTGTTTCTCTCACATGTTCTCATCCTCTCTTCTGCAGCTGCAATTACTTTTTTCCCCTTCTTACCTATGTTACCCGAGAGGTGCTGCCACCATTGCTGCTGGGCTGGGCTCTGGCCAGCCATGGTCCATCCTAGACCCAGCTGACATTGGTCCCATTAGACACAGGGTAAGATTCCTGCAGCTTCTCACAGAAACCAACCCTACAGCACTCCTCCCCACCCTGCTACCAAAGTCTTGCCAGGCAAAGCCCATGTCATTGTAGAACAGGAATAAATTCTGAAAATTAAGGAAGCAATGAGGAGAGCCAGGCTAAGAAGGAGCAAAAAGAAACCACAAAGTTGCCATCTTGGGAGCAATCAACAACATACCACACAGAACCTTTTCCTGAGCCATCATCTAAGAGCGGATATGATGGTAATTAATCAGCAGTGGGGGACATGAACCAGTCACTAGCTAGTATACTGGCTATTTAATTGCGGAACAACCTTTCACAATTTGTGAAAGCTTTGTGTTTCAGAAATTAGAGGAAGCTACTAGAACAATGGGAACTTTTCATTTCAGCTTTGACTAGAAGGTACAAACTCACTGAAACTGGACTCAGAAGTTAAAGACAGGAAGCAATATGTGAAAGTGACCACAAAGCTAGTATTCGAAGAAAAGATTCTAACAGTGAATCCTTCTGGCAGAGCACAAAGATTTTTATGCATGTACTCAAAAAACCATTGACTTTTTCCTTACCATGTGACCTGAAATGTATTTAACACATGACCAAACTACCAGTATTTCCTCTATCAGGATGAGTTTGCACCCAGGAACATAAGGAGAATATATAATGAGATAAAAGATGTAACTGGATATGACAGAACATATATGCTTTCACCATGTGATTACAGCGGGCAATTTCAGTTCATATCATGTAACCAGAACGTGCTGCAAAACTCTGAGATTGAAAGGGAACCACCATAAAGAAATGGGATACCAGTACTATTTAACCATGCCGGAGTCTGCTTTCAGTTTTAGTCCAAAGAATCCTGGGGAGAGTGGGCACACAGGACTTGGACATGATGAATTGCTCTAGTGAGCTGAATTTGGCCTGCTGGCCGAAGTTTCTCACTGCTTGTTCTAAGGAAAATACAGTGCGAGTAACAGAATCAAACTAACAGACTTCATAAAAAACCTCAAGGGAACAGGCTGACATGACTTTTAGACAAGTAATCTAAGAGATGTACACGAGCAGACAGCTAGCAATTACTGAAAGGACTATATTAAATGCATAACTGCTTCAGAGCCAAGAATGTGTACAACTGTTTTAACTGCAACAGGAGAGCTTTCCCGACCTGAAAAATCACAAAATTAAAAAAAAAAATAAATTGTGTGTGCGGGTAAGGAGCATTATAAAAAGACAAAGAGACAGTGCCATCATATAGGGATAAAATAAGAACAAGGATGCTACTGAAGTGAGTTTGTAACTAGTGAAGAAAATAAATGGCAACAAGTAAAAGTTCCATAAATACAATAAAAAGCCAAAAGACAGAAGGCAATGTTTAAAGCTTCAGAGGAAAAGGAACAAGTTATAACTCATACAAAGTAGGATGAATTATTAAATGTCTTCTTTATTTCAGCCCTCCGCAGAAAAGTAATCTGTGAGTAGGTATTTAAAGAAATCCCTTCTATGGGGAGACAGACAGTGAGTTCAAAGTGCAAAAGGTAAGTTAAGAGTAAAGGATAAAGTTAAAGATAAGATACAGATTTTCAAGTCAGCAGACACTTTTGAAATCAGTCCTTGATGTTTAAAATGCTGACCAAAGTGACATCTTCAGAACTAAAGAGTTGACAAGACAGGCAAACTAGCACATACTGCTAAAAGAAGGGAGGACGACTAAGGAAAACAAGGACTTCTTAGCTTAACTTCAGCACCTGGACAGATTTTTCATCAAGTTATTGTGCAATCAATTAGTAAATAAACGGGAAGCAGATGACAAGAAGCAGATGAGGTGAGCTGTTCAGGAACAGATTTCAAAAAAACCAACCTTCTTTTATGAACTAGCTGATTTCAGGGTTATAAAAATTAATAGAAGAGACATAGATTTGACATACGGTCTTAAGAGAGCTAAAAGAACATCACAGAGCTGTGTCAGCCAGACGGTGACACACGGGAAAAACTGCTCCTGGAAAAATAACTGCGGGAGGAGAAAACGGAACCAAGGCAGGCCAGGCCACTGTATCTGTGGCCCCCCGCTCGGGCGGGCACTTACGGGGCGCGGGCTGAGGCGCGGGGCTGGCAGGAGCGCGCAGGCCGGTGCCCCCTGGGCTGGCGGGCGGCAGCGCCGTGCGGAGATCCAGCCCGGAGCAGCTCGGCGGGGCCCTGGTCCGGGCCGGCATCTCCAGCTGCAACGACAACACCGCCCGTGACAGGAGCGAGCGGCGGCCCCCCCGCCCGTCGGGCACAGCCGGGGAAGCGCTGGCTCGCCCGCCCCGCCAGGTACC
>VXBB01022420.1:0-21631 GCA_013399915.1 Illadopsis cleaveri | reverse complement strand
GGGAGCTGGGCCCTTTTAGTCTGGAGAAGAGAAGACTGAGAGGGAGTCTCATCAATGCATAGAAATATCTCAAAGAAAGATGTCAAGAGGGTGGTGCCAGGTTCTTTTCAGTGGTGCCCAGCAACAGGATAAGGGGCAATTGCTATACACCACAACTCAAAAATTTCTACCTCAACTTGAGGAAAAACTACTTCACATTGAGGGTGGCAGAGCACTGGAACTGACCGCCCAGGGAGGTTGTAGAGTCTGCCTACGGAGACATTCAAAACTTACTTGGATGCTCTCCCGTGTAACCTGCTCCAGGTCACTNGTGGAGAGGCGGCGCCTCTCCTGCCGCTGCTGCGACCCGCCCCCTGCGGCCGCTCCGCCACCGCCGCCACCGCGGCCGGGCGGCGCCGTGGGAGCTTTGGTGGGTGGCAGGTTGGTCATTAGCCGGCAAGTGTGGCCTTGCGGTCGGGAGGGCCACTGGTATCCTGGGGTGCGTGGGGAAGAGGTCCCTTCTAACCTCAACGATTCAGTGTTTCTTTGATCTGTGACAGCACAGGGGGTCGGTGCAGGGAAAGAGGGCTGTGGATGGCCCTGTGGTGCCCTCAGCTTTGGCCATTGTCACTGTGCTCCAGCCCCAGCCCCTCTGGCCTGTGCAGCACCTCCAGCACAGGCAGAGCTGGACCTGGGGCGCCGCTGATACAGGAGCAGCTGTGAGCAGCTGGCCCGTCCCCAGATGAGCTCATGGCCTGGAGGGCAAAACGCACCTCCCAGACCCTGCCCTGCCTTGGCTGCCCTGGCCCAAGCTGTTCTTCTGCAGGAACCTGTCACCAGCTGCCTTTCCTTACCCTCTCCTGGCAAAAGGGTGCTGCTGCAACCAGTGCCAGCTGCAGGGCTGTGGAATTGTACCATCATATGTCACACAATGATAGGGTTGGAAGGGACTCTGAAAGATCAGAGTCCAACACCCTTGCAATGAGCATGAACATCTTCCAATAGATCTGGTTGTTCAGAGCTCCATCCAGCCTGACTGAATGTTTCCAACGATGGGGCACCCACCACCTCTCTAGGCAACCTATTCCTGCATTTTACCACCTTTCTCATGAAAAATTAATTGTGAGGGGGTGTTAGGTGTCCATGCAGCCCTAAACAGCTTCCCAGGTTTGGTTAGTGGGGAGGTCACTCCCCATGTTTGCTGTGTGCTCAGTATACTCTGTGTAGGTGGGAGTTGGGCTCTAATTTCAGTGTTACTCAAAATGAGAAACACATGGTTCGGCCACATAAAAGCAAAGCTGAGCCCCAAGGTCTGAATCCTATCTTGTTTGACATGAAAATTTCCAGTTGAAGATAAATGGAGCTTTTTCCTGAAAAAGCATAGCTTCTGATTTTAACATCTTCTGATTTACATAATAAATACTACCTTTCATTAAGCTATGCTGTGTATGTAGTAAGGTATAATCCTCAATTCTTTGTTTTTAAACTGACCAACCCACATGAAAATGTGTCTCTCATGTTGCAGCAAAAACTGATGAATGCACAGGTGATTGAGAAGAAGCCATAGGATGACACTGAAATGCTGAAGGTAACAGTTTTCATCTTTTGTGTGTGCATACCAACTTGTTTCTGTAATGTATTATCCAAAGACTTCAGCAACATTAACCATGCAATTAATAGAAACATTTTTTCCCATATATAGTCATGACAACCATCCTGTAGTATTTGAAAAGATGACTGTGACACTTTTCTGTTGTAGTTCGGAAGACATTCATTCCCCTCTCCAATTATTAAATAAGTAATTTTCTGAATCTTGAAAACATATATTTTTAAAGTATTTTTTTATTTGGTAAACAGGTGCATGGAAACTGTATTTCTTGATTTTCCAAACTCCATTTTCAGCTCCTAGATACTGAGGACTGAGTTGCTACTCCACAGAACAAAACAAAAAGGTGAATCCATTGACACACCACTGAGAACTGAACTGGTGCTTTCCATGGTGAGAACTGGCATTTCAGCTCTTCATTTTCTTCTTCTAATATTCTCTTTTGCTGTTGATTCAAAAGTCATTATCCCAGGCTTGTTTTTTGGTAGCTAGTACAGCTACAATAGTATGAGCTCAAGAATTTTAGTCCAGCCAACAAATATATCCAAATAAAAAAGCAGAATGTTCTCTCCTGCATTATTTGTGGCTGATTCTCTTTATATGCTACTTTATGTGACTCTTGTTACCTGAAGAGTATTTACATGAAAATGGGCACTTGAGCCACGTGCCTCAAAATGATAATGTATCACACAAAATCAGAGCATAGTCTTGTAATTCGTAATTATTTGAATTAAAGCCTTAATAAGAAGGCTATAAATTGAAATGTTTGTCATTGCTTTCCTGCGGGATTTTTTAAACATTATTATTGCAGCATAAAGTTGTGAACCGAAGACTCCAACCTTTGGGAGATGATCGTTAGATCTGTGTTGATTCTTTTAGCAAGTAGGGAGCTTTTTTCTTATGCAGGTATATGATCAACAATGCATGATTTGTTACCTGTTTCCTGAGGAGCTGTTTGGCCTTGCAAGTGCTCTCTAGCTACATTTTCATGGGACAGTGTTGCAGGTTCTGTCCTCCAGCCTGCAGTATGTAGGTTGTGCCAGCTCTGACCCTCATCCTTCATTCCTAACCCACAACCCCATGGATATCATTCAGTGTCATTTCTCACCTACATTGTTAATTTCTTCTCCAGTTGTTTCTCCTCTTGCTATATGCAGACCTACCTGACTTTTAGCCTTTGGCACAGGGGTAAATGAGGGAACTCTTGAGACATGGTCATTTACCAGGCTGTTGAACAGACACCACTAACTTGGTATCTAGTACATTTAAAAATTAAAATCAAGGCCGTTTCATGGATTTAACTTGTTCTTATATTTTCCTTCTACCTTTTTGAGGTTTTGCAGTTTGAAAATTCTTGTTTGAAATTGGGACTAAAACAACTACAGCTTTCCTTCCATTGCTGTGTAACTGATCTGTTCAAACAGGCAAAGCGTAGAGGGCCCAATTTTACATGGAGATTAGCATGAGAGCAAGGGTATGTAAATACCTTTTATATACTTAAGCTCTCAGCAAAATTGGACCATGTCTCTGTAGTAAGAGGATGAAATTGGATAGGTACAGTTCTCTCAAATTATGTACTAAGATCTATGGTCCGTGTATTTCTCAGACACCCTGTTAAATGATTATCTTAAACCATCTGTTAAAATAGGAGATTATTTTCTCTTAGCAGGTGTTTTTCTTTTTTTAACAAAGTCCAGAACAGAATTATTATTTCTTCCTTTAAGGGATAGAATATAACAAAGGACTTTTGAAATGGCAAATGGAACAGATATTCTGGTTCTTCCTCTTGGCAATGGGAAAGCAAAGCCCTGGGGATTTCCTTGTGGAAAAAGAGTGAAAACAAACACATAAAATTTTGCTTCCCATCAGGGCAACAAAATCAAATAGAATAATTTTTGGCTTACTGTACTCAACACAGCTAATTTTATAACCTAGCAGAAAAATACAGTGTTTCCCAGCCAGGAACATTTAGACCAGCTCATTTTTTCTTATTGCAGCCTGCAATTACTCTAAAAATAAAACTTATACTTCTTACCCGTTCTTTGTAAGGACAAAGTGGATCTGAGAGATATGTTATTGTTCACTTGAAAAAAAAAGGGTTTTTTTGAAATAAATAGATTATTGAAAATACCCCCACCTTACTACTAATTAAATGAAGAACAAAAATGAATGGTAAACATCTCAACTAAAGTATCTTCCTTCACTTGTTGGATTTCATCAATTTGTGATGTCCCCTTTTCAATAACTGACAAGCTATGACTACTTCTCTCAGACCCTGCAGGATCTGAATTTCAGTAGTCAAAAGCAAGGAAAAAAACACAAACTGAAACAACTAAAGCCATTTAGATATTCCTTTGAGAAAGAGAGAAGATAAGAATGTAGTAAAGAAAAAGGGAAGGAAAAAAAGAGAAAAAATGAAGGGAAGAGAAGAAATGCCTTTATAGAGCACATTTAATAAACTGTATAGTTAAGAAATACTGGCAAGTCATGTGAAACAAGAGAAGACTCTTTCTTCCCAAGAGAAATTACAAAATAAGGGTGATTCACCTAAAGTAGGGGACTACTCTTCCCCCTCTTCCTTCCACACAAGAAAAAAAAAAAAAATCCAAGTTTACACTTCTATTTCTAAGGCAATCCAAGTAGAGAAACAGTGAGGGTTGTTTCTGATTTTATCATCTATCTGGTTAATTTTATTCACCAGAAAGAAGCTGAAGGAAGGAAGGAAGGAAACCTTTCCTAGATTTCTCTGACTATGGTTTTCCATAGCTATTGTGATGCCCAGTTGAGGTGTTTCAGGACCTTTGTTCTTGGTTTCATGTGGAGAACAAAGTCATGTGCGACCTTTCCACTTCTCCTTGAAGCAACATTTGCTTTGTGGTGTAAGTAACAGAAGGTAAAAAATTTTTTTCTTGACTTGTGGCTGCTCATCTTAAAAGGTATCTACAAAACGAGGCAGGTTCTAAAAGTGTGACCTTACGCCTGCAATAATTGTTGGACCCAAAATCAGGGGAAAAATAGATTATTTTTCTCATTCATACATTGCATCCAGATGAAAGCTTTCAGACAGTTGACTTCTTAACCAAGAACAGACATACCCTTCTTCCTAGTAAAGTATTGCTAAACTGAAAAACTTATTCAAAAGACACTAACACTTGCCTGAATACTAAAGTAGCTGTGGAAAGCACAGGCTGGATTGTGGCTTGGCCACCATTTAAGAGCCTAAGATTCGTGTGTTTTACTTTTTTAGCTCCTTGATTTCAAATTTCCTTTACAAAGCTGCAGACCTCAGATTTTTCTTGAGAGCAGAAGAGAAGTGAAAATGAAGATCATAGAATGTTTCAGGTTGGAAGGGATCACATGGGGTCATTTTGTCCAGCCACCCTATCCTTGCTGGGTTATGCTAGAGCACATGGCACAGGATTGGGTCCAGATGGTTAATATCTCCAGTGAGGAACTCTACAACCTCTCTGGTTCCAGTGCTGTCATCTGCACAGTAAAGAAGTTCTTCCACATATTTAGTTGGAACTTCCTGTGCATTGGTTTCTCCCTGTTGCCTCTTGCCCTATTGCTTGGAACCACCAACAAAAGCCTGTTCCATCCTCTTGACACCCTCCCTTCAGAGACTGACAGACATGGATGAGGTCCCTTCTCAATTGTCTCTTCTCAAGGCTGAACAGACTCAGTTCTCTCAGCCTTTCCTCCAAAGAAAAATGCTCCTGTCCCTTAATCATCTTTGTTCTCCTCTTCTGGACCCACCCCAGGAGCTCCATTTCTCCCTTGTACTGATGAGCCCAGAACTGGACACAGCTCTCCAGGTGTGGCCTCACCAGGGCTGAGAGGAGGGGCAGGATCACCTCCCTGGGCCTGTTGACAATGCTTTTCCTAAAGCACCTCAGGATACCATTGGTGTGCAAGGCCACAAGGGCACTGCTGGCTCATGGACAGCTTGTTGTCCACCAGGACCCCCAGGTCCTTCTCCTCAGAGATTCTTTCCAACATGTCAGCCCCCAGTCTGTACTGGTGAGGTACTACACTGTGTCTTATGTATCATTATGGTGCTGAAAATGTAAAAATATTTAAAATACTTGTAATCTCATTATTATATGTACCTTGTCATAGATTAGGTCTTCAGTTAATTGATTCTGAACATTTTGTTTCACTGAATGGGATTGTGCTGGCTGTGTAAAATATTCCCTGACAAACAAAAACGAAACCACAGTTCAGTAACAACTTAGCACTGTAAAAGGAAAATATTTTATGTTTATAGAGCAATGAACTACTAATTGAGTTCCCACTCCTGTGAAGAATTATGTAGTTAATTCCACAGATATGAATTGAGACCAACCTAAGAGTTAAGCAGTTTTTCACTATCGAGGCAAGAGCTTTTTCTTTAGAATTTAAGTTGGCATTCCTAACATATTTGTTTTCCAGCCACGAAACTTACAGGAATGTATTAGAATGAGTGATTTACTGTTGATGTAACGGAACATAAGAAACCATACTTGGTCAGACCAGTAGGCTATCTAACCCACTAATACATGTTTAAGAGCACCAAAACAAAATGCCGTTTAAGAAGAGTGTGCAATCTTGGCCACTGTATTTTGTACTCTCCTCCCAAATCCATATTTACCCTAGTGATGTCATAGGGTACATACCTACAAAGCCCTTTTTGTGTTGCTTTAGAGACTGTTGTTTCTGGGTTTGTGTAACCTCCTTTTGGACCTGCTGATTCTGTTTGCCTCCACAACCCTCTGTGGCAGCAAGGTTCAGAATTTGTTCACTGCAAAAAGATGTGCATTCTTAATCAGCTGTAAACTGATCTCCTACTATTTCTATTGAATACTCTCTATTCCTGTTAAGGTAGACTTGTTTAAAAATAATTCTGTGCTTATCTTGCCCACTGTCTTCAATATTTTGTAAATCTTGATTTAATTCCCTTCCACCTTCTCCCCTCTCATTTGAAGAGCTCCCATCTTTTTAGTCTCTTTCTGTAATGCAGCTGCTCCACACTCTGCTCGTGTGAGAAGCACTTCTCTGTGTTGCTGGGTTAAATTATCAAAGGCTAGTTGTGGCAAAAACAAAGACCCAACGAGGGCCAGAGGAGCAGTAACAGGCGAAGGAAGCCCAGCAAGCTGATCAATGAAAATGAAGCCAAATTACTTACTGCCAAGACTATCCAAGGGGAATGACCAGATCATTGTCACTGGGGTGAAACCTGCCAGGGTCATCAAAGGAAGAAACTGTTTCCTCTGAATGTAATGTGAACTGAAGAGGTGTTTTTTAAAAGAGATGTGGGACTTGATATGCAAGGGAAAAAGAATCATCTGACAATTCTTATTGGCTATTTTAGGGGGTTTGTAAGAATGTGCAAGACTTCCTGTGGGATGTTTAGGGAGGGATCAAAAGTGGGGAAAGGGAGGCATCAAGGAGGATAAGGTTGGAATAGAATGTGAAAACAAAGGGAAGGGGACATTAAATCGATTAAATTACACCCCTCTTCCATCTCCAAACTTTCTGTAGGCTTACAGTTTCCCCCTGCTTCATTCACTCACCCTCACCTCACTCTATTAGGTAAGTGTATCTCCTTCCTACTTACCCCATGTACTTCATTTTCTCTTCCTCACCATTGGAATTCCCCACCACCAATTTTCCCTTTTTTTTTTAGCACCTTGGTGTCAGACAGGTGTAAGAACTCAATTACGTGGAAGAGTTTCCGGGGATGTTGTTCTGGTTTTGACACCAGCAGGGAACTACACTCCAAATACACCACTCCCTTTCCCCTGTCCCTTCTGGTAAGGGAGGGACAATAAAGCACAGAATATGGATTGAAATAGCAATTTATTAAAAGAGCAAAGCAATGGAATAAGAAATGCACAATAACAACAGCAGTTGTTATTAATAGCAAAAGTAGGCAAAAGAGATGTTTTACCCACAAAAGGGTATTTACCACCAGGAACGAAACCCCAAGATGGCAGATGCTTCCCTTAGTTCTGACTCCATGCTGCCTGGCCCCCTGGCTCATTTGCACCTCACAGCTCTCTCATCAGCACCACAGGTCCATAGCTGTGATCCAGAGAAAACAGGATGGGAAGTCTGATGGGTGGCAGAGAGACCAGGTCTGCAGGGTTAATGGTGACAGCCCCTCCACTGGGGCAAGCCAGGCACATTCCTGGTTCCAGTGCCCCAGCTCTCAGTGATGATGTTTGTGGTATAGAATAAACAGCTGGGCAAGGCCACCAAGCCCCTTCTCTGTAACCAGGCAGAGGTGTTTAGGAATAACTGAGGAAGGATGTTGAACAGGGCTGAATAAAACTTTGTGAGATTGCATGGCTCAGCTGTTGTGTTGTGATACAGAGTGTTTCAGGCCAGGCTGATAATAAAAAATGGTAACAGATTTTATTGCTGTTGCCTCGATAAGGCTGCCTTGATGGAAGGTACATGGCAGGATAGAGTCCATCCCAAACACTGGAGGAGGTGAACAAGTTATTGGTAATTGCATCAAAGACAATGGAGACATGAAGTATTTCTGTGACTGTAGGGGACAAATCTTGCTCTGAGTAAAGTAGAATAGTGATATCAGCACAAGGATAAAACTAAAGCTCTTAGGAATTTTCTGAATATTTTCTGAATATATCTAAACCTGGTTTCAGTTGGTTCCTTATTTTGCATAAGTAACGTTTAAGACCATTTTAGTTTCATTGTGTCTTACATGAGAGTTTTCCTTTGTTTAGTACATGATGTACTCTTCACCCGGAAATAAAACAGCAACATCTGCTGTTATTTGAAAATAACTCAGTTTATATATAGATCATGATGCGAAGTGGAGCAATATCTATGACTCATTCCCCAAACTTCAGAAACAGTTTGTCACTGAACCACTTAAAACCTCACTGAGGTTCATCTGTATCAGTAGATTTTGAACAGATTTCCCCAGAAATGCCTCAAGTGGTATTTCAGGGTTGGAGAAATGTTTGCAACTTAAGTTCTGCAGGTCAAACTCTACACATACCTGGGCTCTTTGTATTTATTCATTCCATTCCCCAGCTCCATGTGGAAAACCAACTCTCCCATCCCCTCTGTTTCAAGGATTCACTTCAGTGTTTTCAGACTCTCCCACCAGTCATTCAGTTGTCCTCCATTTTCCTCATCTCTCTTACTAAGGATTTCTATTCCCTACTAACTTGATGATGTTCATTGATCTCATTCAGTATCCTCTACCTACTTATTTTTATCCTTTAACATACATTGGGCTTCTTTACTCTTTCATAAGAAAATCTGAGTGCTTGCAATCTCTCTTTCTCTCTTTTTCATAGATCTCCAATTGTCCTGTTCCTTCTGATTCCATGTTGATGCCTCTTTGCATAGCTTCATAGTCCCAGAATACACTTTGGTCTGTCATTTATTATCAGGGAATAAAGAAAGATGTGAAAAAATGATGTGAATAAATAAAGATGTACAAAGTCTATTGGAAATTAAAAGGGGGAAAGCTGTCATTATTTTAATTATGGGTGACATCTAACAGTTGTTAGATTTCTAAACTAAAGTTGCAGAGATACTTGAGGAGCTCTGAAAGTGGCTTGTTTTTTTCCAATTCCAGCTTCTTGTTTATTTTCTTTTTAAGGATTTCCTGTTAGATACTGAGAATAATTTTGAATTAATGAGATGCACTGTTCAGAAGTTATTCTGGTACATGCACAGGTACAGGCAACAGAAAAGTTCCATTCAGTTTTATATATGACTCACAGGACTGAAAAAATAAAGCAGAGAAATAATTAGAGGTGGGTTGTATGGCCATTCCTCTAAGTCCAGCACTAAGATACTTCTTAGCATTCTGAGTAATGGGGATATTCATGTGGAAAATTCTTTTTCAGTAGAGTACATTCAACAATAAATTGTAAACATATACATAAAGACTGTACACTACAAATTTGACCATCCAGTTAAAAAAATCCTCACATTAGCCTTGCTTCTTTTTCAGTAGTGAGCCCAAAAAAATGAAATTTAGGACCAAATACTTCTATCAGTAGCAATGGTAGTATTCTACAAGTCCCACAGAGACTACACATCTTTAATCAAGTCAAAGATATAGCATATTTATCTCAGCAATACACTTTCATGCTATGAAGATGAAATATACATAAAAAGAAACAAAAAAATACAAAACAACTTAAACTTCTGTTGTATCGTCTTTATTGAAAGTAGCTGTGGGTTTTTTTAATGTTTATAGAGTTTGGTTTGTGGATTGGTTTTACGTATTTTCGGCTGAAAATCTCTAAAAACTTCTTAAGCCTACTTAATGAATTAGCCTCACTTCATCCATTCAAATGTTAAATTTAATCTACAGAGACATTCAAAAAATGATAATTGAATCCTGATGCAACTGAATTCAATACGATTTGTTTTAATATAAGAAATAAGAAGAAGTAATTTTGCCATCAGCAACAGAATATGCTCATGGGATCAAGAAATTCTGGCATTACTGAAAAAGCATCAGTGGCAATGATCAGCCATTGCCAGACACATAGAAACTACAGTAGGTTACATTCTTCAGGGGTGAATCCAGTGTGTTTTCAAAAATTGGTAGTTTTGTTTTGGTTTTTTGAATTATTCCTTCCATGCCATTTAAAGAAAATTGGTTTAAAAGAAATTAGTTTGAATTTCAAAAATGGTTAACAAAACATTTTGTGTTAAGGGACAGTACTAGAAACTATGGACGTAGGAGAAAAGAGGAGATATGAGATCATCATCTCTGCAAATGAAACCACACAGCCCACAGTCACATAGAGGTCAGTCAGTTTTATATGGGTTTTGATGACAATTTCTAGAACACATTTTTGCCCATTGATTCATGGAAAACTAAGAACATGACAAAAAAAGTGAAGCAAGGGAGTAGTCTTGTTACTGAAATAGGATGAAATAATGTAAGTTTTAACTTTTAGGAGCACTTGGAACCTTTCATTTAGGGCTGGTTTAAGTTAAACTGCCTGTTTACACCATTCCTCTTCCCGTCCTTCCTACGTGCATGGCTGTCAGGTGAATCAGACCCATGAGTGGACCTGGCTGAATCATTCTTCTCTCTGCATTGCTTTTCAACTGGATCCAATGCCCTACTCACATCTTTAAAGAGTTGCAGCACTGAGAGAACAGAGAAGAGTGGCCAAAGGGAGGGACTGCTTTCAGTAAATGCTGCTGTCAACAGGAATTTGCATTACACAATAGCCAGCACAGCCCTGCTTTAGCTTCCTGAACAATGATTGTTGCTATCACTTCTTGGAAAGAGTATTCTGGATATGACCTCTCCAAATGAATTTGGCATAAAATTCCTCAGGCCCCCTTAGCCCATTTATATCTCCAGAGTTTCAGTTCTGTCTCTCAAATACATTGGAGATATGTAATAACAGAAAAAATACTTTGCAGGCCTTGTAGAAACATTTTAAAGGCACTGCCACTAGAATGATGGATTCTTACACAAAAGTATGCCCATACATGCTCTTCCTCAATGTCCTTGCTATTACTGAACTTTTCTTGGTCTTTGATCAGTATTTCCAAGGATCTTGGGTCTCCCTCCAAAGCCTTCTCTTACTTCTCACAAAATCTCTGAATGCTAGAATATACAGTTAAAGATTCTGTCAGGAAAAATTTAATTTCATTACACTAGGAAAGTGTCCATTTAACTTTTCTCATCTTTGTTTTCTTTCCTTTGGAGGCTCCAGGCTCTTCACTAGCATGAAGAAAATGGTTCCCTTTGACTGTTTGTATCAGCAGCTCTTCTAGAGTGCAATGTGCCTTTTTACCCTTTTACCCTGGATCTATATGAAACAATGGCAGATACAGCATACATTGAAGCATTTAATGATGCAAGTTTTATGAAACTAGCTAGTGTTATACAAATAAGTGCCTAAAATGTGCACACACATTCAATTAATGTATTACAATCGTATATAGGCCTATTAATACACTGAATTTTGAAACAGGTACATAAACATAAATTAAAAGGTACACATGAACTTAATTTCATCAGTATTGAACTAAATAATGTCTACTACAAATGGAGAAATTGAATACTGTCAATGGCATTTTCTTCTTAGCCCTATATAGATGTCCCTCACTGTTGTATCTGAATGCCTAAAAAGCAAATCATAGAATCATTTACATTGAATCCAACTATGAATCTAACACTGCCACTATAACACGTCCCTAAGCACCACATCTACGTGTCTTTCAAATACCTCCAGGGATAGTGAGACAACCACTGCCCTGAGCAGCCTGCAGACTGGGAAGTGAGTTACTAAGATGTAGTTTATTGAAGACTTACAAAGCAGGGAAGAGACTCAATATGAAGTCTCAAGTTCTGGCTGTAAGCATTCAGTGGTAGCTTCTAGAGAAGTGGCTAGATGTGACACAAAAAACCTGGCTCCTACTTGAAACAATCAGTAGGGCAAAACATGCTTGAATGTTTGGATGTCATGTGTGATTTTTGGAACAGCTTTTGTAGACTGTATGTAAATTTCATGTTGTAGAAGACACTTCTGTGTTTGCCTCTAGGCAATGCTACAGAGAAAAGTCTGAAGTGTGCTTAACGTCCCCAGCTGAATGATGAGTGTAAAAGGTCAGTTTGGATAGTATGTGATGATCTTGAAATTGGTTTGCCCCTGTAGTCTATGTTATCAATTCAAACCTTATTAACTGGTTGAAATCAATGAAGTTATGCTATCTTGCACCACCTTCTGTAACAAATGCATAGAGCTTATTACTTACAAGACATTTATTTAATTCATGGAACTATAAATGCTAATGCATTGAGCACCATACTTTTCCTGCTCTGTTAGAGACTTCTTAGATTAACGTTGCAACCCAGCTTCCTGTATTGTAGGGTTTTGGCCTCTGCCATGCATTACTGGTTTGATACATAATGCCACAGATTTCAATCAATATTATACAGGCCACCATGTCCCCAGTTACTTTCACAGTATTACATTACATACAAATCTTAAAAAGGCCAACTTTTAAGTTGCAATAATTGCATGGTAACGACCAGGAAAATACAAAATGTACTATCCCTGTAGCTATTTATGCTCCGTGTAAAAGTCCAGAAAGGCACAACAGATCCATTAGCACCACGTATTACACATTTTTTTTTAGGCATATGTTGTTTTCCTGTTTGCTTTAATACCAGAATCATTACCAATTACAGTTCTCATTCAGAGGATTCCAGCAATAGGTGGAATCCACAGTCCATGGCAGAAATATTCCTGATGTTGGTGAAAATATTTACTGCTGAATAACATATTTCAAAACAGATACTAAAAAATGAATTATTCATTTACAACTTTCAGCCAGACCTATGCAATGTAGGGAAAGTGGGATTTAATGAGCTGATTAAAGTCATTAGGAAAATTTCTGTAAAAGCAAATGCATTTAGAAACCATTTAACGTGAGAATCTCACCAAATCAATGGCAAGATTCAAATGTCTATTTTTAAAGTTTTTCTTCCAGTCACACAATTGTGCTGGCCCTAGAGTAAACAAAAAAACCCACATTTACCTGATGGAGTTATCCCACTGGAATAATTTGTGCAAATAAAGTTTAACACATGTCAAGGGCTGCAGGCTTAGGTCAAAAGCATGGAAAATTTCCAGCATCAAAAACAAAAGAATGTGTTCATGGAATAAAAAATGGGAAATGTTTTATCGTTTCAAGTAAATAGAGACACACCTAGTCCTGGATAACATGGAGATCTGAGTCTAAAACCTCTTTTTTTAGACTGTGCCCAAGCCTCAGGAGATATTTATACTTTGTAAAGATCCCTGTAATTCTGCTTGCCCAGTTGTGTACGTTCAAGACCTGGCAGGAATACACAGTTTCTGTCTGGCTCATATGCCAAGGTGCCCACTCTGCAGATTGATACACAGGCTGCAGGTGCTAAGAGGCAATTAAATAAACCAAAACTAAATACTCCAGTTTTTGTTCCATTATAATTCTGAGATTTAATGAAGGTACATGCATGGCCGTGCGAAGCAGAAAGCATTCCTGGGCTCTGTGGTGTAATCATTTTCTCACTTTCTGCGGTCATCTGGAGGAATGATTTATGCTTGCTTTTGCATACAAAGAACTGGGATTAAGACAATGAAATACTTGGATTTTAAAAACAGTAAGTCAGAAGAAAGAAATCATCAAATACCAAAACACTGAACAGATTAACGTGTGAAATAAATGTTTTTGTTTTCTGTCTTTGACAACGACAAAATTGCATCAAGTATCTTGTACTCCTGAAGTCAAAAAGAAAAGTGAGAAAAAAACATCTGTAGCAAATGTGAAAAGAGAGCTCATGAGTTAACATTTCATGGCCTTGAGCATATTTACATACATAGACAGAAAATGTCCATATTTGATCACAGTCTGGAAGTTATGCTGGTTTGATTGGCTTGTGTCTTAGCTTCCCAACCGCTTCTGATTTTTCTTATCCTCTTCCTAAAACATGGGAGGAGCAGTACGCATTTACAAAGCAGAACTAAACTAGGAAGAAAAACTGCAACCATAAATGAAGGTGGCGTATACCAGATGAATTGGTTAGCATCAACCCACTTATTCCAGGCAAACACCAGTGCATGAACAGTGCATAGTAGCAGGGATAAATATCCCATCTTGCTCTGAAAAGAGAAAGAAAATAGCAAGCCATTTATTTTTCCCAACTTGGCAAAAAAAGCATTCTGTTAAACAAATATGGAAATCTAGACAGGCCTTGACCAACATGTTCAAGTCAAAGAAAGGAGACCATTGGCTTTAAACTAAAAGGTAAGAACTCTAAGTCAAGTCTCCAACTACACTCCTTTATGCCACTGTTAAAGAAAATGGATGAGGCACATTTTTCAAGTATTGCTATGATACTTAGGTAAAATCAGAAGAAATTTCAAGTTATTCCTGAAACGTGCTCAATCCTGAATATCTCAATTTACAGATGCCATCTGTATACTAAATTACTTTAATTCTGTGATAAGTCATTATGAGTTCAAAACCAGATATATTAAAGCATTAATTGATTACTTGCAAAGAAAAATTTTAAGCTAAATTAAAATCACAAACTCTACTAAGTCTCCTACTACAGCAAAAGCAGTGCACAACTACAGGAAACTCAAATCTTTCACTTCACTTACAGTGATTAATTTTGCTTAGCTTGTTTACAAAATTCAGGAGTAAAGAAAATTTACTAGGAATTTTAAGTTTCTTGTCACTTAATAATCTTGTACTCATCAGTGAAGTTGAACACTGTCTTTCCAACTGCTGAATGCACAGAACATGATTTTTAAGTAATAAGGTTATTTGTTTATAAAGTAAGTCCAGCACAGAAGTATTACTCTTCTGGGTTTCTTCACCATAGTCTTTCAATAGCGAAAGCACTCATGCATTTGGAGACTTCCTCCTGACTTGTCCATATTCTCTGTACACTTACCTTACAAATGATGGACTTCATAGAGTGTGCAGAATATCAAATCACTAATTGGTGATTATACAGTTCAGATCAGCTTTTAAAATATAAATCAAATTTTCAAATGCCAGGTACTTACTGAATTTTCAGATTTTGGTATTTGAGGGCCTGATCCAATACTTGCTTAAGTCTAGTGTAACCATACTGATGTCAGCAGAACCACCCTGATTATTACTGCATATGATATAAGAGAATTGAGAGCAACCCAGATGCCTGGGTTAAGGAAACAAACACAGTTGTAGCAAACTCAAGACTGGCTGGATTTGATTATCCAGCATCTGTTCTAAGATGTCTCTTTCAGAATACACTGAGTCATGTGGGAGCAGCATTGACTGGTTCAATGCCACCTACTTCAAATTCAGCCGGACAAGGGACATTCCGGAGAGAGAAGATACCCAGAAGATGACTTCAGCACCAGAGCTAAGGAAAGGTCTCAAAGGGACACAGCTGCTGGTGGTCACAAAGTCAGGAGGAGAAAATAAAGTGGTATGGAGTTGTCTTTTCTTCCCATTTTATACACTGAACACAACAACCTGTTCTCCCAACAAAAGAGTAATAGAAAGAACATTTCTCACAAACGAGTTAACAAAGAATACAAAACAAACTCTTTGATTGGTTTCACTAACTCTGTGTTTGACATTTCTAACTCCTAATGGTCTTAGCTGGTAACAGACAGTTCTACAAATGGGACTAACAGTGCAGTAATGACATTCATGCACACCTGAATGCAGTGGAACTCTCTCCAGGTCAAAGAATGACTAACAGATGGAATTGATGTTATTGCCAAAAGGGCCAGCAAAGCAAGTCCAAGAATTCCTAGAGACACATAAATCTCCATCCTCCAAACATCATGTTCAATCCAGGCACTTTCTTTTTTTTGTTTGACCTGCCAAAAGAACACCATAAAAATTACAGACTGGCACAGTTGGCTGTTGTGTTAAATATAATTTCGCTATTTTTAACATAATATTAATGAAATAAGCAAAGAAAAACAGTATTTTGGTTTGTTTGAATGTCTTTGAATATAACTGTTATTTATTTCCGATGACAAAGTCTTCACTAGTATCTGCAGAGCAAAAGTGAGCTTTTAGAGAGAAGAATTTAGATTTCATCAGTGTCTCGGCCCAGGAGAACCTGATTCTGAGGCCTCTTAACCTGCCTTCACAGCAAGGATAAATCTTGGTTTTGACAAGGAAAAAAACCCCACCTATGGCTAAATACCATATCAGGGAGATTATAACAACAGGAAATATATTAACAGCACTACTTCAGAGAAGTAATTCAGCAGGCCTTCTTAATAAAAATATCCTGCCAGGGTAGTTGTTTAGCTGTTTTTCTTTTAAAAAACACAACTTGGTACAGTTGTGATTTTAATAAACTGATGTCAAAGCTTCTTCCATTTACAACTACTTGCAACAGCACTTTGATCCTGCTAGTGATCACTATGGCATAATATGCTGCAAATACGATCATTTCTGCATCTTGAAGACTGGAATCTCAAGGAAATTTCTAGCAACCCATTCAAGTCAGATTACCAGTAAGGCTGATTTCAGGGTTTTCAACAGGTAATTTGACTGTTTACAATATCTTAATCTACTGACACCATCATATTGTGCTTTTAGTAATTTTTAATAATAAAGACTTTAGGGGTAATGAAAACATACATTTGTAGCCAATACCTTATTTTTAATAATTAGAATATTTCTAATACTGCATTACTTATGGCACCCAAGGGAATAGGTGACCATTAGGAACTCTAGTCACAGAGAACACTGGAGAGCTTTGCAAGCCAATTATTGACCATGAGTCAGAAGCATCACTGAAATCCTATCTTTAAACAAGGCAGTATGTATCAGTCCAAATGTGAGCCATCAGTATTCACAAATTTAGTTTGTGCAAATACACATTACTGTGATTTAGCTCAGCCCTCCTTCACTGCTGGCTGATTCATTTTGCAAAGCTGTCTAAAAATGTTGCGTTCAGTGCTCCGTTTTTGTTTTTAAATTTCACTGATCCAGAGAAGATTAATCTACACTAAACTAATAGTGTGCCAAAGACTTACATGTTCCTGTGAGATACAATTTTGTGCATTTTACAGATGGAAAAAGATCCCAAATTAAGAAAATTACTTATTTAATATACACTGGCACAGCTGTGATGCTTACATGCTTTGGCAACTGAGGTCCTGCTCCATCCCTGAACAGTGCTCTCTGTGAATGTGCTTGAAAATCAAAGGCAATGGAAATGGCTTTCCCCCATCCAGATTTGCTTGAATGACCAAACCAAACATTTTCTGAACACAGAAGTGTTGGTGTTTGCACGCCCATCATACCTGCTGGAATGCCCAGTTCAGCAGCTTGTATCTGTACGATCTTCTCATTGGATAGCACAGGCTATAGCAGGCGTGCAAAGTAGCGAAGAAGAAACTGAGAAGTCCAAATTGTTTCCTTGATAACATCCATCTATCCAGCCATTGGGGAAACCTTTTATACTTGGTGCCAAAGTACAGCTGGAAACCAGCAGCTAATATTCCTGGTAAATACACTAGTGCTAAAAGGGTAATTGAAGTCACTGGTAAAACTTTGTTTATGACAAGGATTGGAATTTTATAGAAAACATTTTCCTTTCTGGTTATAAAAGGATATATGACATCTCTCATGGAAGTGTAAATAAATGTTAATAATGAGATCACAGATGCTATCTTCATTGGCAAGTGCCACTTTGGGAACAGATCCTGCTTGCAGTGCTGTTCTGAAGAGTATTCAAACTCACCAAAATGGTGTGCTTGATGTAAATCAAAAAGTGCAGCTGCTTCTGATGGATTGGCAACCTGCATATCCACATTCTGGAAGGAACAGAATATTAGTACAAAGTGAGTTCAAGAGAAGATTAAAAACTTCAGTAATGACAGTATTCACCATCCTGACTTTTACAACTTACTGCAGTGGAACCATATACAAAACATGCACTATTAAAGACAAGGTTACTTGGAAATGTAACATTTCAAACAGCATAGTCAGCACTTGAGTAAGGCACTTGTAGAGTTGATTGCCCATTCTTCATTATCTGCAGTGATTTTAAAATGTATTTTCATTCCAGGAAGATAACTACAGTGCAAGGAAGGATTACATTATGTGAAGCATCATTTCAGCTTCTTATTCTATAAGTTATAGATTTCAAATGTCAAATTTTAGTTATAGACTTAATGATGTAGCCCAAATACCATGCACAAGAAAGGATTAAACGATTTTTTTTCAGGACCTTTTTTTATGTGATGTGGAAAACTTCCTGCGTGCAATGTTGCTATCATGAAGATTTCCCCAAAGATAAATTTTATATTCCTGTGTAAAAATCCAGATTATTTCTATGGAGTTTTGCTCATCTGGTAAGACACAATTAGCAGTTACCCTCCTGCAGTTTTTAGCTGCCCCAATCTTTGTTTATTTTTTATCATGGACTGTGATTAAATTGAATGAGATGTTCTTTATCTTTTTATCTCTTCATGTCAATATTGTGACAACACTTCAGAAATACTCATGATATGCCAGTGTGATGGTAACACTGTCTCTGGACAAAACTGAATCAAGGATTGCAATATTCTATGTGACATATGAGCTGCTTTTTTACAGAAACATTACCAAGTAGTTAATATTTCCTGTATTTCTTCTCGGCATGATGTTCTGACCTGCATTCTGATCAATGGCACGATTACCACATTCCCTCTTCTCCATTGTGGAAACTCCCTGCAAAACAAACACAGGATGTAAAACAGGTTTTGAAATGCTATACTGGAACTTTGAGGCCTATTTTCCCTCAAATTGTTTTCTTCCTTGTCCTCTACACGTTTGCTGGAGAAGGCACAGTCAACTAGGGAAAGGAAAGCCTGTCCTCTAAGAATGGAAAAAACTCAGCTTATTTTCTGGGTAAAGCAGAGGATAAGAAAGAGCATAAATCAACAGAACAGAATTACTAACGAAAAATAATATTTAAGCCTAATATCCCTGTCATCAGCAGAATTAATGCATTAATTCAAGTTTTTAAATGACAACAAATTAGTTTGAAACTTGCAGAAAAAAAACATGTACATGTTGTGAAGACGGATTTTAAGTTCAAGAGACTTGCTGATGCAAGCCCATAGAAATGTGTTATTTCTAAAATATTTTAGGGTTTAGGATTGGTCTACCTGACTGTCACTCTGGAGCTTTAGAGGTGTATTCTCCCTTCAAGATTTTCAAGAAACTGGAGCTTCACTCCGCTGTTCCCAGGTATTTTGGCAATACTCATTCCAAGAAGCAGCAGAAATGGTTCTAAGCTATTAGGGATGACAAAAAATCAGCAGAAAAAGAAGAATAAGGTTACAGAATTGATAAACTGAAAGAGATGTTTCTGAAAATCCTAGGATAGCAGGAAAGACGGTATTTTGAAGAGTGTAAAATAACTACAGGGCCTGCAAGGACCTTGCAACAAGGACCTCCCAGGTGTGCATCACACTGTTGCACACTGCAGGAGGAGAGGCACTGGCACCATGCTACTGGAAGCTCAGTGCCATACCATAGGGTGACTTTCTGTGACACCTTTAAGAAAATTACTAGGTGGCTCTTCCATGTACTTTCCGACTGAACAGCTGAATGACTAGGTATTAAACTGTTTTTCTAACTACTGATTCTTTTACATCCATAAAACTTTTGGGAAATTATAAGCAGAAATCAGACTTTGACAATTTTCCTTCTTTTACTGTGTCTGGTTCCTTCAGTGGATGAGTCTTACAGTCTTTTACTGTCTGCCATGAGGGTCTGCTCTCTGCCAGGCCACCAGGCACCTGAAGCTGAAGTATTCTTTTTTGAAGTGTTCTTTTCCTCAGTATTTCTCTTTGAATTTTCCCCTCCTGGTAGTCAGCTCTCCCTTTGAGCATAACCTTTCAGACAAGTGTTGCAGAGGAGGGTCAACAAGAGTTCTGTCTGAAGGTCAGGCTGTTAACCCTTTCCTGTACCAGCTAATGGTGTAGGAAAAGGTTATCCTTTGTAGGTCCTGCACACAAGAGCATGGACTAATGAAGGCACACTTCTGTTTTTTCCCTCCTACTCCTAGAGCTAGTCTTGGTGATTTTATCAAAAGTTTTGGGGTATCACATATCTTCATAAAGCCTCAGGTTTTAGAATTTCCACTTCTACATGTTTCAATATACATAATTTCTAGCTGTTACAATTCAAATAACAGTTTACAAAAAGAAGTTAGTAGGGTGAACTTACTTGTAAAAAAACTAATACATTGAACTCCACATCTATTTTTAAGGAACTCATAATATGAAGGGTAGTCACTGTTTCTAAGGCCTACCTTCTGGCTACCACACTGTCTTAAAGGTCCAAAAGCACAATTTAGGTTGGGAAGTTCTGCATGGAAAAGCCTGACCCACCCAGTTGTCATGCTCCTATCACTCTTCATTCAGAAACTTTAGAAAAAAAGAGTCCATTATTAGTCTCCAGTTAAAGGTTTATAGTGATGAGGATGTAATAAATGATATCATGATGTGAAGAAAAGCAACCCACAAGCTAGAATGCCAGCAGCTGATCCTAAAAGCTGATTTATTGTTTCTTTTGGGATGCAATGTTTAAGACAGCATTAAAGGTTTATGCAGCAGAAAACAAGACAGAAAGAAAAAAGGAAGTGTGTGCAAATGATTGTATGTGTTCATCCAAGGAACTGTGGGTTTCAGCCATGTGACTGCGTGCAAGGAAACTCAAGTGTCATAGCATCATATTCCACTTGGCTTCTGATACCAGTTAACACAAAATTATTTCCCAGTAACGAAGCACAGTAATAGCCTTTGAAAACCCTAAAAGAAGAGCTACAATTCACTATTCAGTGCCTTATAAATTGCCAGAAAGAAGTTGTCTGGACTATATGTCTTTTTGGAATACATCTGAAGAAAAATTAGGAGTCCTGCAACAGAGTTAGTCATCTAACTCACAACTGTTATGAAAGAAAAGTTATATTAATGTCCATACTCAGTGCACATCCCTTCCGCTCTGGGAGGCAGCTGTCAGTGAGGGTGGAGGACGTCCCGTTGCAGAATGCCAAGCTTCCAGCGCTGTGAGTACGGTACTGAATTTTGTACCGAGACAGCACGCTCATTGTAACGCTGAACCCTCAGGGATCCACACTGTGCAGACATTATCCCGGGAAAACATCATCCCAAGTCACTGGGAGGTTCTCCTGAATAAGGGGTTTCAGGGATGGCTCCACAAAAAAAGAAAAATGGGTAAAATAAACAAGCTATGATAATAACGAGGAGGTGATGGAAGAGGCGCGGGATAGTGCCTGCACGTCTCTCTCGGCACTACCGGAAAATTACAGCATGAAACTGCTGGGCATGTGTCTCGCTTTCCAAGTGCCCGCTGCATCGTGCAGGACGCTGTAAGCACTCGGCATGCGAGCTCTCAACTTTCCCCGCTCTTCAAAAATTCTGCTGAGCTCGGTGGAAAACCGAATGAAAGCCCAGAGGGTGGCAGCCGGAGAGCGTCGCTCGGCGTTGCTACTCCGCCACAACCAGCCCGAGCCGC
>VXBB01022419.1:190847-200921 GCA_013399915.1 Illadopsis cleaveri | reverse complement strand
GAAGAGAACACTGAGGGGAGACTCAGCACTGTTACAATTCCCTCATGAGGAAGAGGAGAGGCAGCTCCCAGCTCTGCTCTGGGACAGGGACAGGAGCCAGGGAAGGGCTGGAGCTGGGCCAGGGCAGGCTCAGGCTGCAGAGCAGGGAAAGGTTCTTCCCCCAGAGGGTGCTGGGCACTGCCCAGGCGCCCCAGGGAATGGGCACGGCCCCGAGGCTGCCAGAGCTCCAGGAGCCTTTGGACAGCACTGCCAGGGATGCCCAGGGGGGGATTGCTGGGGGGTCTGTGCAGGGACAGGGGCTGGGCTGGGTGATCCCTCCCAGCTCAGGATATTCTGTGATTTTGGGATGTCAAACTGAGCACAGCAGGTTTGACACTGACTCCCACAAGGTTTTCTATTTGCATGTGAAAAGCAGGATTTGGCCCCTTGCACCTGCCAGGTGTCCTGTGGAGGCAGAAAACAGAGTAAGCAGCTTTTGGCCACAGATCCTCGGGATCAGGGATCTTTGGAAAACCTGCTGCAGATGTTGAATCTGTTCCTGGTGCTTTCTCCTGTCTGCTGTGACCTCCTGCACTCCCTCTGGTGTCCTGGTGAAATCCTGGGCCATGTCTCGGCACCTCTTGCATTGAGAAATTGCCTCTAGCAGGAGCTGGGTGTTCACCCTGGCATCACCCTTCCAGATCCCCTGATTTCTGTTTGCTGATGATAACTCATGAGTTTTGCTGTCTCATTTCACACATGCTGGGCACCACTGCGTGTGAAAGGCCCAGGAGCAAGCCCAGACATTCCTGGGAGATTTCATGGAGATCCAGACCCAGAGCTCCTGCTCTGTCCCAGAGCTCCTGGGGCAGCACTGCAGGACTTTGGGGTTTCTCTCTGTTCCTGCAGTGCTCCTGAGGAGTTGTTCCTGTGGGTTGTAGGGAAGCTCTGACTGGGCACCTCTCCTGCCTGTACTGGATCTCCCAAATGTGGGACTTTTTGCACTGCTGAAGAGCCAGACTTCGTTGTGTGCAAGGGGAAGCAGGGAAAGAACTTACAGCTAAAGTCATAAATCATGAGGAAGTCCAGTGGAAATCACCATGAATCTCCTCCCTGTGAATATTTTGTGGTTTTTTTCTTCCATCAGGAGCAGGGTCTGTGCAGGTCTGAATCCAGCACCCCAACACAAGGGAAAATAATCCATGTCCAGGCCTGTGGTTGTGCCTTGGCCACCCAGAGCAGCTCATGTTGTACTGATCCAAACTGTGGGAAAGAAGGGAATGAAATGAGGACTAGAACAGGAGACAGGGAGAGGAAATGTTCCCTAGGTAAGGCAACAGCTTGGAAATCAGGGTTTATTTTTAGGACTTGTTGTAAACTCAACCTGTGAGCATGACACAGAATCCACAGTTCACTTCTCCATCCCTCAAATCAGGCTGAATTGTCCTTCCCTTTTTCATCTTGCCTTTTTCAATGCAGTTAACAGAGAAACTGGGAATTGCTTTTTGCATCAGCAAAGCCAGGCACAGAGACCTGGATTTTCTCTGGGTTTCTGCAAAATGCTGCAGTGAGAGCTGCTATGAGAGGATGGGAGGAAGAAATTCCTCATCTCCCAAGAGGCATTGGGCAATAGTTGGGATTTTCATCAAGGTTTTTGTTCCCAGTACCCCAGTTTGGGTTTGGGTGTGCTCTAATGTAACCCTACAAATGACCTGTTTATCCTGGAACCCAGTATCCAGGGCAGCCCAGGAGTGACTGACAGACTTGTTTTCTAACTTGGCTTCTCTGTACTAATTAATTCCTTGATTAATCCCCACCTGCCTGCCTCACCAGGGTCCCTGTGAAGCTTAATTGAATTTGTGTCTCTCATGCACCTGGCAAGCTCAGATGAAAGGTGTTGTTCCCTGCTGTCAGAACACTCTTGTTGGGTAAATCCTGTTGCCAGCACACTGCACCTTGGATCTGAGCTCCTACTTAGAGGAGGAAATACTTTTGGGTTAGTGATTTGACGCCTAAATAAGAGGACATTTGTATATATCTGTGGAAAAAGTGGCTGTCCCTGTGCCCACATTGGCCAAAATTCCCAGCAAACAGACAAAGCCTCACCCTTCAACATTCAGCTGAGCAAGAGATGGGCAGGAACTGAATCAGGATAATCCCTTTTTATTCCACCAGGGAGCACAACTCTAATGATTTTTGCTAAACACTTCTGAGGTCAACATTCACCTTTTTTTTCTTAACTAACTCTTCATTAGGGGTTCTCTTGGGACAGGCAGCTGTGAAACCCAGAATTGTTCCCAGGCATGGCAAATAACTAGGAATTAAAACTTATCTACAGTCCTGCAAGCAGTGGTAGCTCAGGCTATATTTAAACCCCAAAACCTACCCAAAGCACCCTCCAAACCCCATTGTCTCTCCTCAGTTTGAGCAGTTACTCAGCATTTAGTAACTCCAGTAAAATCCTTCCATTCCAGACATGTTTGATTTAAGGAAACTTTTGGGAATATGGTCCCTATTCACTTCGAGGAAGATGGTTTTGAGCTTGTAGTATTTTAAGGTGATTTCCTTATGCCTTTCTGAGATTAATTCGCGTGCTTGTAAGGAGCATGACCTCACCATTGCTTTGTTAATCCAGATTATCACTGCTGGTAGGGAATTAGGAACAGATCCTACAGCCACAGCTCAGGGTCTCAGCAGAAAGTTACGGGAGCAAACGCTTCCTTCCGCACATTCCCTGGTTTTCCCACAACCCCTCCTGCCCAGGAAACAACAGCAATTTGCATATTAACACTGATAATGAGCGACTGGGAGGTTTTCCGTGATGTCAGAGCCCAGTGGTCACCGGGGGGAGGAGGGTGGAGGCTGCTGACCTGGGGCTGGGGAAAGCCCCGGGTGCAGGGCTGAGGATGTGTCCCGGCGTGGCTGTGGGATCTCAGCAGTGCCAGTCTGGTGTGTGGGCAGCCCCAGCTGCCAGAGCCTCCTGCCCAGCAGGAACGATGGCCATTTACCCACATTTTTAGGTGCTGACTTGCAAAGGTGCTTCCTGTGCTGAGCTGGCAAAGGGGATGGACAAGCCCTGCCAGAACTCACCCCGCTCTGGCTGCACTCACTGGGGGCTCTTGGCAAAGATTTATTCCTCCTCCACAGAGCTGTGGAGGTGGAAGGGACCTCGTGAGGCCACCCAAGGTCAGCCAGAGAGGGTTGTCACATCCAGGTGGCTTTTGAGCATCTCCAAGGATGGGACATCACCTCCCTCAGGCAGCCCCCAGCAGCTCAGGGTGCCATCAGCTTTGTTGGGGGCTCATGTTCAGGTCAGTTGTCCACCAGGACCCCCAGGTTCTTTCCTGCCTTTCCCTGGTCCCCCCCCATCCAGCATGAGCTGGTGCTTGTCCCTCTCTGAAGCAGAACTTTTTATTTCCTCCCTGCTGAACTTTATAAGATTCCTGCCTCCCTGTTCCCAGCCTGTCCAGGTCCCTCTGGGTGGCACCATGACCCTCTGGCACATTACCCATCCCTCCCAGTTTGGTGCCAACGGCAAAAACTGTCAAAAGGACATTCTGCCCTGTCACCCAGATCACTAAGGAAGATGTTAATCGGGACTGGAGCCAGGATCTCTAGGATTGACCCCTGGGATACAGAATCAGTCACTGGCTGCCAAGTAAACTTCGTGCCACCTGTCACCACCAACCACTCCCCCAGTTTTCAATCCACTCAGTCACTGCTCCTCCAGCCCCAACAACTCAAACCCCAAGAGCGAGGGCTCCAAATCACCAAATCAGTTTTGCAGTATTGGAGGGGATGAGCTGCCTTTTCAAGTTTATTTCGCACCCAAACCAGCTGGAAAATTGATGTGGGGAAATCTGCAGGTCAGTCAGTCATCAAGGGTGACTTGCAGGGAGCAGAGGCTGGGAGCTGAAAGGCCACGTCCCCTGCGACCTGCCAACCAGGACCTTGGTGGCTTTTCCTGCTCTGAGCACAAACAAAAGCAGTTTTAAAAGCTCCTGTCCTGGCAAGAGGCCACTCGAGTCTGCCAGCACCTCTGGGGCTGCTGGCTGATGGGAGCAGAATAAATGTTTACAAGAGGGATTGGTATATAAAGGTACCTTTGGGTGTCCCAGGCACCAGTTTTGGTTCAAAACCCCCATATTTATTGAAATCTGCCCCACTGGCCTGTGTTCAGCCCCATGCTGAGCTGGCTTGTGGCCCCTGCTGGGGTCAGTCCCCCCAAACCTGCAAAAACCATCCCAAATCCATTTCTGCTGGAAGTGGAGTGAGCAGTGGCTGCTTTGCACCTCAGTTTATCCCCAGGAGATCACAATGTTCATTTGTTCCAGCACCTCCCTGCCCCAAGGGGGGTGCCCTGCCTTCCAAGCCCAGCCCAGCCCAGGTAAAAAATGATGAGCCAAGAAAACCAGCACCAGCCACTGCCATGAGATCGTTCCACAGGTCCCTGGGGGACGGCCAGAGAAGCTCCTGCTTTCTCCTCCAGCCAGCTGGGAAGGGGTCATCCTCGTGCCTCAGTTTCCCTCCCTGCCCTCTGCTGAGGATCATCAGCCATCCTGAGGAGGGGGAGCTGTGTCAGGGATTTCTCCCTCTGCTCAGGGGGAGGTTGGTGCCGATCCCATCCCGCTGTGATGTGGGCGGGGCACGGAGGGTGATCACGGTGCCCCGGGGAGGGAGCAGCCCTGGCCAGCCCCAGGATGCTGCTGGGAGCACCAGGGCCTGTCTGGTAAGGGCCAAGCACGGTGTTATTTTGGCTTTTTGCAGAGGTGAGTGATGGCGAGAAGGGCCCAGAGTGCCCCTGGGGGCTCAGCCCCAGGGGACTGGCACTGTTCCAGCAGCAGCTCCAGGTGGTTGCTGAGCTCCCCTGGGCCACCCAGCATAGCCTGGAGCCAGACACTGCTCCCTGGCTCCAGCCTCCATTATTTTTCCAGGTCCACTCCCAGACTCCTTCTGGTCCCCTGGTCCCTCACCCAGGTGCCACCAGGGATGGTGGCAGCAGGATGTTCCTGTCCAGAGCTCCCCTTCTGCCCTGGCCTCGCAGGGCTGGGAGCAGCCTGGGAATGGCTCCCTCAAACCCTGCCGTGCCCAGGCTTGGTGGCACCTGTGGATGGCCCCAGGGTGTCCCTTGGGCAGTGTCACTGTGGCTGATGGAGAGATGCCATTCCTGGCTGGAGATCCCATGGGTGACATAACACAATTCCCTGATTTATGGCCCGTTTTCCTGGGCTCTCCCTGTGGGCTGCTCTGGCTCTGCTGGGGCAGGGGCTGCTTCCTTCCCACCTTCCCCACATCCCTGCCCAAAGCTGGGTCAGGTGTGAGCAACCAGGTGTGAGGGACAGGCACAGTGCCCAGGGCACTGCCCAGGACAGGCTCCTCTCCTGCCAGGCTGGGATGGCTGAGACAAACCCCACAGTGGGTGTGGGGTCCCTCCAGGCTGGGGTTTGTTGTGTTTTGATGTCTGTGAGGTTGAGTGGGCCCAAGGAGTCCAGTGACACTTCCACTGTAGGATGGGGGATGTTGGCCTCCCTCGAGCTGCCCTGGCTCCTGCATCCATCCCCCAGCCTCCTCTTCCTCCTGCCTGGCCCTGGGAGGCTGAAGAGGGCCTGGGTCTGCACACGGGGCTGTTCCCTATAAAGGGACCCTCTGCACCCCTCACTGCCACCACCCCCTGGTCACTGCAGCCAGGACAACCTGAGCATGAATTTACTGATTAAATGAGGTGCTGTGTCCTTGTCCTCTCCTGCCATGGGCAGGACAGCAGCTCAGGGGTGCTGGAGACACCACAGCTATGGCAGTGCCCCTGTCCCCAAGCCGAGAGGGACACAGCTCTGCCAGCTGAGGCTGTGTCAGGGCACTGTCCCCACAGTGCCGCTGGCTGGGGACCAGCTGGGAGCTCCCATGTGCCCTGAGGTGACATCTGTGTCCATGGGCTGGACATTGTGCCAGCACTGCCCTGCTCCCTGGCTGCTGCTGCTGCCCAGGCAGCCAGAGCTGCTGGAAATCTGAATTCCTCAAGGAGGGGTCAGGGTGTGCCTGGGTCTGGAGGAGCGGCCTGCCCCAGGCTGGGTGCTGTGGGGAGGAGATGTGACCCCCCTGTGCTCACCCAATGTCCCCATGTGCCACCAGCCAGAGCAGCTGGAGAGGGCTCAGTGCAGTGACTGTGCAGGAACAGGGGCTGGCTAAAAGGGAGAGACACCCCCCAGGGTTTGCCCAAGCTGGAACAGGCTCCTGGTCCCACAGAACAATAAATTTGACTTTTCTTTGTGACTTTTCCTGACTTGATCTGTGGTCGCTTGAGCCAAGAGGGCGGCAGAGCCTCTGCCGTCAGCAGCGCCTTGGGCACGGGAAAACGACACCTGTGATGAGGCCGAGCCTATCAGGGACATCCCAGAGCTCTTTGTGTTCATTACCAGGGGGTAATTAGTGACTTTGCAGCGTGGAGAGGCCAGAGGGTGGAAGAGGGGATGATTTAAGGAGTGAGAGCCGTGCCTTGGGTGTGTGGGAGGTAGAGCAGGGGCTGTGGAGATGGAGGTGAGAGGGGACAAAGTTGCTCCTTGCAAGGGGATTTTGCTGCCAGATTTTGGGCAGCTGAAGAGAGAGGTGCTGGAGGAGGGCTGCTCCATCCTAGGGAGTAAAACAGGGAAAGGGGATGGGGATGCAGGGAGGGCCAGGGGATGGGGGCACTGAGGCTGACTGTGCCACTGCTCCAGCTGCACACAGACGTTCCCAGGCAGTAGCTCTGGGTGTGTTGGGCTGTCTCCAGCCTTTCTGGGGTGTTGGACCCCACTGTTTGGGCTGGAGGCTCAGAGTTGGGGGTGCAGAGGGGGTTGCTGTGCACGGTTGTGCCCCTCAGCCCCACGCCACCAGTTGGATGTTTTGGGTTTGGCTGCTGAGGATCAGTGATGTCCCTGGTCTGCTGGGCAGCAAATGAGGGGCAGGTGAGGATGTGGGGCTGCATCAGCAGCTCACCCCAATCAGTTCTGGGAGAGGACCCCAAGGTTTGGGCAGTGACAGAAGCTGCATTTGGGGCTCGGTGTTGTCCACAGGGGATTGTGTTGGGAGCTCAGGGTGAGCATCCAGGGGTGATAACTCTGGAGTGGCTGCTGCTGTGGCAGGAAAAAAACCCTGTGTCAGCTTAATCTCAACTGGGAAAAGGATGGGAACCAGCATGGATGGGGATGCCCTCCTGGAAAGCAACAGGAATTTCTTTTGAACAAATCTACCCACAAAAGGAATTAAACAAGGCCAAAATGAAGTGCTCAGAGAGTGTTTTCACCCAGAACAAGGGATTTTCTAGGACTCTGATTTGGCTTAAATTCACGTTAAAGCCCCACCAAGGGGAGCTTCTGGGTCTACCTTTGTAGGATCTGGATTGATTTACAGCCTCTGGAGTTCAAGCCCAGTGCCCAAAGTGCTGAAGCACATCTGGCTGCTTTGCTCTGCAGGAACCTGCCAGAATTTACTTTTTCTTT
The DNA here is from genome assembly GCA_013399915.1 of Illadopsis cleaveri. NCBI lineage: Eukaryota > Metazoa > Chordata > Aves > Passeriformes > Timaliidae > Illadopsis > Illadopsis cleaveri. The sequence goes on along the minus strand of VXBB01022419.1, from coordinate 193,467 downwards.
GTGAAGAGGCCTGCAATAAGGTGGTAGCAAGGTGGTTTTCCCTAGAAAACAAACCTTTTGCCCCCAAAATACCCACTCAGCCACACTAGAGGCCTCAGACATGGCACTTCTTCAAGGCAGCCTTGTTCTGGATATCAAAAGCCAAACCCTGCAAGCTCTAAAGTTGTCTTAAAGTGCTCAATAATTTTTTTTTTTTTTTTACCCTTTAAAAGCCCCAGCTCCTGAAATCATGTGATTGCAAGGAGATGACATTTCTGAGGAAAGCACTGGGTTTGGGTAAGCACTGAGAAAACAAAAACCACCAGCGAAGAGTCTCCTCCTGTTTTCTTCGGAAAAATCCCCTCATGACTTGGACAAAGTGGTGCTGGTGTGAGGGCCCTGCTGGCAGCAGCCAGGGCTCAGTGTGGGCAGGGAGGGAAGTGAAAAAGCTTTGCATTTGTGTAAGGCTGCAAAACGGGGTTGCCAAACAGGATAGGGGCTGGGAAACCAGCTGGGCCAGGAGGCTGCGGCCTGCCCGGCCTGCCCGCTGCATCCATTGCTGGGGCTGATAATTCTATTTACATTACAAGGGAGTTAATCTTTTTGGTGGTTCGCTGCTTGTTTAGACTCTGCTCTGAGCACTCTGCTGCTATGGGAGCTTTGATGCACTTTGAGATTTTTGATGTTTAGTTTTTCTGAAATAAATGCTGCTAGTTAAAGTTGCCTGGGTTTGCATGCCAGGATTCTGGCTGGAGCCTGGGGAAGGATGTCACAGGGCAGCAATCACAGAATTATAGAATCATTAAGGCTGGAAAAGACTTTTAAGATCATCAAGTCCAACTGTCAGCCCAGCACTACCACTGTTCACCCCTAAACCATGTCCTCAAGTGCCACATTCACACATTTCTTTGGACACTTCCAGGGATGGGTGACTTCATCAGTTCCTCGGGCAGCCTGTGCCAGTGCTTTATAAGCTTTTAAATGATTTTTTTTTCTAAATATCTGACCTCAATCTCCCCTGATGAAACTTTCCTCTCATTCTGTCACTCATCCTCTCCCTGCAGCCAGGAGCTGAGTGAGAGCCCGTGGGACAGGGCTCCTGCTTCCAGTGTGGGGAGCTGCAGCTCACGGTTTCTCTCTCTGAAGAGATGAGAAAGCAGTTCCCCCTGTGAGTCAGAGCCTGCTGGGTCCTTCTCTGCAGAGATCACGAGAAAACTGATCCCCTTTTTTGCCCAAGAAGCCCTGGGGTGGCCTGGCCCCTGTGAGCTGTGGCAGCCCTGGTTTGTGCCCCACAGGCAGTTTTTCTTTCCTGCCTATGAGTGATCCCAGGGAAGGTTTGGGTGAAATTCAGCCCAGCTGGTCACACATCCAATGGGTTTTGTGTTCCTGCTCCTGCCTGTGCTGCTCTTCCTGCCCTGGCAATCAGCTGTTTGGCTGGAGATTGTCCCCTCTCACTTTGGTTTCCTGAGGTTGGGCAAGTGTCACATGCCCCTCTTGTTCCCCCAGTTTTTTTTCTGACAGCCTGAAGTGACTGTCACAGGATTACCAAGTAAATTCAGATGAAAGCCTGTCAGGGGAAGCTGTTTGGCATTTGCACCCAGGGTTTATTCTGTCTGTGGGCTGGAGCAGTGGGGATGCTCAGGGCACTCTGCTGAGCCCTTTCTGCAGCCTGTGGGGAGCAGCCTTACCCTTCCAAGTGTACACACACCCCTGAAGCTGAAAATAGCCTCCAAAATGTTCAGCCTGGAGGAAAGGAGGCTCAGAGTCTTTTCCAGCCTCACTGATTCCGTGATTCTGTGAAAATTATTTCTAAGAGCTTTCTGCAAACAGGGCCTAATGCAGCTCTGTGCTGTGAGGGAGCCTGTCTGGCACTGGCAGCTCACACACACCTGGGAGGCTGCAGGGGAATCCCTGGAGGGGATCAGGGCTCCTAATCCCTGCAGGGGATCCTGTCTGGGTGGAAGGATTTCAGCTTTACTGGGTGATTTTCGTGGCCACCGAGTGCTGTTTGCGCTGTGGGTTTCCCAGATGTATTCAATGATATAAACAATGATGTGTATGTGCATATATGCATGTATTTATATGTCATATTTATATGTGTGTGCACAGAAAAAGGTATGGCAGCACTATTTGAATGAAGGCAAAGCTGTTTCGGTGCAAATCTAAGGAGATTTATTGTTGCCTAAATGTGTTTTAATTGTAAAGGAAAACTCTCAGTCCAGCTGTTTTGCAGGAAAAGTGTAAAAGTGGGGACAGGGGAATGTCAGCACAGCCCCCCTGGGTGTTGGGTGGTCTCTGCTGGACCCCTCAGTGTGGCTCTGACCTGTTTTTGAGATGGTCACGACACACAGAGTGATACTATAAAAGTTCAGAAGGTTTATTATGGTTTCATGCTGTCTTTTATACAGTTTTTACAAACTTTGAGGGTAACTTCTAATTGGTTAATAGCTTTCTTGTTAATTATTCTATTGGTTAGTAAAAGGCCTTTTACTTGTCTATCAAATCTATATATTCTCAGATTGTTTACATATTTTCTTTACTGATTTTCATGGGACAAATCCTTTGTTATTACAGGTGTACTTTTTTTTTTTTTTACCCTCAGCATAGATTGTTGTGTTAAAGGAACTTGTCATTCTTAAAA
>VXBB01022419.1:162828-174273 GCA_013399915.1 Illadopsis cleaveri | reverse complement strand
GGCAATCATATTTGTAAGCTTTTCCTGTCCCATCTTTCCCAACATCTGGACTCCTGGATGAACACTTCTACCCTCCCAGGATGGGTTCCTTGGGAACAGAGGGACAGGCCTTTGCTGCTNGGCTTGGCTTCAGACCTGCCTTATTGTAGGGAACATTCCTGATGATCTGGATGTAGGAACATCTGTGGACAGCAGGGAGAGGGAACTCTGCAGACCTGAGACACTCTTGAGAGAACACGTGGTTTTATTGCAACGGTCGTGGGTAAGAGGGTCTATCCTCCAGCCACCAGCCTCGGCTGAAGGGAAGCTCCAAAGAGAGAGGGAGAGAGAGAGGGTAAGAGGTAAGAGAGGTGAGAGAGGTGGCAGGGGTAAGCGAGGTAAGGTACGAGAGAGAGGACCTCGTTACAATACTTTATATCTCCTTTTGTGTTGAATATTCTAATTTACAGTGACCAACCCGCGGGAGATACAAAACCTACAGACTTTGCATACAGCCTATGAGAACTGCTATATCACCATATCACTCTGTATTCTAAACTCTAAAGGCTATCTTCTTATCTATCTTTTCTCTGATACCTTGGTGGGGCTACACCCTTGGGTCTTTTGGTGTCCCTTTGTTTGTTATCACTCAACCCATCTCCCAGTTAACCACCGTCTTCCTGCCTGCCATGCCTAAACCTCAAAGCTGGCTTTCATTTCTATTTCACTCACAGGTTTTATATTTTCAGTATCTCTTGCCAGGCAATCATATTTGTAAGCTTTTCCTGTCCCATCTTTCCCAACATCTGGACTCCTGGATGAACACTTCTACCCTCCCAGGATGGGTTCCTTGGGAACAGAGGGACAGGCCTTTGCTGCTGAGACTCTGCCCTGTCTGAGGGGTCTCTTCTGGCTTCCTGGACCTCTGGGAGCCCCTGATGTGCCATGATGGGTGGGAGAGGTGGTTGTACAAACCACCCTACAGGAGAAAATCAAGTGTTGGGTGTAGGGAATTCCATTTCTTCCTCAATCCTTACTTCCTGCAGCTGCTGAGGAGCAATGCCAGTGATGGGATGTGCAGAGGATGATGGCCATAACTCCTTTTTCCTTTAAGCTCTTTGCAGCTTCTGCAGGTACTTGGGTTGCAGCAAGGAAGGCCAGCGGTGAAATTGTATCAGCAGAGCTGCCCAAGAGAAGGAGGGAGAGGTTGGGCTGTAGTTGCAGCCAGGCAGGTGTCCAGTGGAGAGATGATTCAAACCCAAATGAAGCTCTTTCTCCTGGTATTTATAGATGAAGCTATTTCTCCTGGTGCTGCTCTAGCCTGGTAACTGTAATAACACAAATTGAATGCATTTGTTGGCCTTGACTCCCATCAGGACAGGTGTTTTCAGTGGCTGAAATGTCAATGCAAGGCAGGTTTTAGGAGGACTCTGTAAAAATAGCTGTAATAGGGCTGGGATTTTGATATTTGCCCATAGCAGGAGTGTGCAAGGGTGGTGAGCGCTGTTGGGAACAGCTGCTAGTAAAAGATGTGGTTTAATTCTAAACTATCTTCAGCTCCCAGCATAAAGGGAGGGTGGGAAAATATAACTGTGATATTGTAGTTCAGGGAAAGTAAAGGTTTGACAGATTTGGCAGCAGCTGATTTATAAGGAAACTCCAGCCCTGAGGGATAAAATCAGTCTGGGGAGATGTAGCTGGGGTGATTGTCTTGTCCTGGAATGAGCTCCATGGAGATGGATCCACACTGTGCCTGGGATGTTTTCACCTCACCCACATGTTCTCAGGGAGCTGAAGCATGCTGTTAACAGTTATCCTGGCTGTATTAATTCAGGCATACCAAGTTCTTTTCCCTCCTTCTCCTCGGGCCAAGATCCCAAGGCTTATTAACCAGCTCTTCAGTGCTCAGCATGTGCTTTCTCACTGCCACAAAATCTGGGGAAAAGGAAGGCTGTTTGGGTCTTGTACGTCCCTCACTGCTGCTCTGTCCTCCTTTGCTTTCTGACTCATGCTGCTGGAATGAGCTGACCTGCTCCTGGCTTTCAGTTTAATGGATGAACCTCTTGGATGTCTGTGTGTGGTCTCCAAGGCTCTGCCCCCCTGGCTGCACCCACTGGGTGTTTCTCTGCCTACTTCTGCCAGGCTGCACCCTCGTACCTCCCCTGGCTGCTGGAGGCTCTCACTGTTGCCCTTGATGTTGTTTAGCCTGGAGAAAAGGAGACTCAGAGGTGACCTTATCACTCTCTATAACTCCCTGAAGGGTGGCTGTGCTCAGGTGGGTGATGGTCTCTTTCTCCAGGCAGCAACGGACAGAACAAGAGGACATAGTCTCAAGCTGCATCAAGGGAAATACAGGTTGGATATTAGGAAAAAGTTTTTCACAGAAAGAGTGGCAAAGTACCGGAATGGTTTGCCCAGGGAGGTGGTGGAGTCACCATCCCTGGATGTGTTTAAAAAAAGACCGGATGTGGCACTTGGTGCCGTAATCTCGTTGAGGTGTTGGAGCAGGGGTTGGACTCAATGATCTTGAAGGTCTCTTCCAACCTAGCAATTCTGTGATTCTGTGATTCTGTGATGTGCTGCTTGGCTCAGCTCCTTTGGGACTTTGTGTCAGGACATGTCCCTGGGGTGGCACAGTGACTTCAGCTCCCGCTGTGCCAGTGGGAAAACTGGGTGGTGGTACCTTGGCAGCTTTCCCCAGAGAGGCAGTGTGGGGGGAGTGGACAGGGGAGCTCACCTTGCTCTGCTCCCATCAGTGTGGGGGGTGTGGAGGCTGGCAGAGTACTGAGGGTGCTCTGATGGCTCTTTCCATCTCTGTGCCCATGGTGACAGGTGCTGCCTCCCCAAGGCGGTTTTGCCCCCAGGTCCAGCCCTGGGCCACGCCAAAATCACTTGTATTTCAATTGTCACCACCCTGCACTCCCAATGGACCTGTGAAGGTGGGATGAGCAGTTTTCCTCCATGCAGAGAGCTGGTGATTGCTAGCAGGAGCAGAGTCCCAGGGGCTGCTGCTAGAACCTGTCATGAGCTGCTCCATCCTCTGGGGCCAGTGGGTTTGATTTTGGGCAATTGGCCCAGTAGAAGGGCATAGCTGTCATTGCTGCCTGGTCACTGGGTGAGAACACATTGCAGAGTCCTCCTCAAACACATTGTAGACCTCCCCTCAGGTGCTTTACCTGCCACCAGCTCAGCTGGCAGGGCACGGGCTGGGGGTTCTGGCATGGGCAGGGACTCACCTCATGTCAGCAGCACTGTGCCAGGGTGTGGATGGGGAAGGCATCGCTCCTGCCCTGGCAGTGGAGGATGTTTCAGTGCTGCCTCCTGCTCTGGCCAGGGCAGGTTTGTCAGGTGTGACTCACCCGCCGCGTGACGGCTCTGCCTGGCCTCAGAGCGGTGACCTTTGAGTCTGGCCTGTTAGCTCATGGAAACCCAAATAATGACTTGGGAAAGGGAAATACCTGGTGCGGGACAATCCCCAGGCAGCCCTGATTAGCAGGGATAGGAGCAGCAAGGTTCGATGGGGGAATGCCTCTGCGCTCCCAGCTTTTTCCCCAACATCCCCCTCTGATGCAGCCAGCCAGCAAACTCCTTTGGAAAGCATTACTTCACAAAGAGAAATGTGCTGTGGCTGATGGTGCCCTCGGGCACAGCCAGAGCGCTGCTTCAGCAGCAGCTTGGGCTGAGGCATTAACTCCTTCCCCTGCATGCCTGGCTCGGGGTGGTTTTCTGGTCCTTGTGTCAGCACTGCTGGGGTGCCATCCTGACCCTTACCCAGGCTCTGGGTGATATGAAGGGCTCTGGATGTAGCCTTATACCATAAAGGGGTGGTTTTGTTTGGAAGGGGACCCTTGGCTGTGTCACCAGGTGTTGGTTGGGCTGTTCACTCCACTGGAGCCACTCTGATCAGCAGGTGGAGGGGGGTCAATGTCACCCTGAGCCTTGCTCATCTGCAAGGGTGCATCTGCTCCTGCACCAAGCCATGGTTTGGCTCAGGCATCCTGCTCCAGGATGTGCCAAGAGAGCTGCTCTCTGCATTCCTGCAGAGCAGCAGCTGCTGGGCCATGTTTCTCTGTGCTGGGGTTTGCTGTATTTTGCTCTGGACACGTGGAGTGACTGGTGATGAGCAGGAAAATGAAATGTTTTTCTCAGCAGTGGGGTGAGGAGATGTGAGCTGAGAGAGGGAGTGGGATTGTCTATGAGCTGTCACAGGCAACCAGGTGCAGGAGAGGAGGAGGATGTTTGTAGGGACCCCACACCCCAGGGGTATCTGTCACTGATGTGTCCCTTGGTGCACCATCTCCTGTGCCCAGACACCTGGGTTGTGTGGAGAGTTGAGGGATTTCTGAGGGATTTCTTGGTGACTTTTGTCCCTGGCATGTAGGTCAGGGGCCATGCCACAGCTTTTTATCAGCTACAATTGGGACATCTGGGCTGCTCGAGAAAATTAATCCTAGCAGGGGGCTGCTAAGGCACACAGAGATCCAATCCTCTGGCTGGCAGCAGTGGTGGTCTCATGTCACCATTGTCATCACTTGCTCTTTGTCCCAGGCTGTCTCCCCTACAGCCAACAATGTGGGAGTGTTCCTCAGCCATTTCTGAGAAGAATTCAGTGGATTTAGGTGAAAGTGCTGCAGGAGATGTGATTGTGGACCTTGCCTGGGAGTGGCTATTGAAATGTCACTTCCCTGGTTATGAGTCTGTGGTGGAGAAGTGATCTCCCCACTGGGAGAGATGGGATCAAACATCAGGAGTGTGGGAAGAGCTGTTGGCTGGAGCTCTAGTGGATCACTGTCCTGGGCAGCCACGCTGAGTTGTTGTTGCAGGAGAAAAGGGAAGTAGAAAAACTGGGCAGTGAAGGGGAGGAAGGCATGAGAGCCAGGTCAAATACAGGATCCAAATATCTTGCACCTCAGGTGGTGTCAGTGATCTCGTGCTGCTGGACCCTCTGCCTGCCCAGGACATCTCTTGGGATGGCAGACAACTGGTGATGGGGCTGCCCTGCTCCCAGAGCACAGTGTTTCCCTGGAGGAAACCCCATGACCCTTTGGCCTCACCCTGCTCCTACGTGTGGAAAAGCAACTGCTGCCTTTCCCTGGCCCTGATAAACATGATGTAATTCTTGGTATGGTCCTGTGCAGGGCCAGGAGTTGGACTTTGATAGTCCTTGTGGGTCCCTTCCAATTCAGGATATTCCATGAGTCTATGAAATGTTATTTTGCAGCGAGGGAGAAATGCAAAATCCCAAGTGGTGCTGGAGTATGAGAGTCCAGTCTGTAGTTTCATTTTTTTTCTCAGGCAAGGGCCCACTGGGATCACTGAGGTCGAGTGAGTGAATTCTCCTATTCCCACGCCCTGTAAGTTGTGCAAACAAAATGCCATCCCTGCAGATGTTGAACCCCAAGGGGAAGGGAGGACAAGCATCCCACCATCCAATCCTTCTCCCCAGGCCCACACTGAGCAATGGGAACTCTTCCAGCAAAGGAGAGCAGAAATCCAGGCAGTGCAATTAGAATTATAATAATAGTAATTAATGCCTTGCCTCTCTCTAAGGATTTTCTAGTGAGGCTTGCCAGGTGCTGGCTGGGCATTGCTGATCAAAGGCACAGCACCCACGTGAAGGGGATGGGTGCCAGCTGGGCCACAGCACCTCAGTGCCTCAGCTGGGGACTTGCTCTCCTTGCCCTCATCTTTCTCCATGGCTTGGAGGGGAATTTTAGGAGGAGCTGCTTTAAGAATCCCAGGGATGAGGGTTAATGGATGGGGGAGAAGAGCAGGTCAGGAGCACCCTGTGTGTTACCCAGGGGTGCTCCTCTGGCCCCAGTGATGTGAGCTGTAGGGCCTGTGCAAGGGCATAAATGAGCTCCATTGCATCGACTCCTGTCTGTGCACGTGTCTGTATGTGGGAGGCTGCTCCTGCACACACATTTCAGTCGACACACAAATGCCAGTCTGTGGGCTTGCACAGACACAAGCCAGCACAATAACATGGGGGCTGGAGAAAATGCTTTACAGGGAGAGGCTTGAAGAGCTCAAATTGCTCAGTTTGTCACAGACATAGAGATGTCTTTATTCCAATGTGTTAACACCATCACAAGGAGAAAGGATGTGGCACCAAAGGACCCTTTAACACCAGAAAACAGCAGAACAAGAAGCAGGGGCTGAAGCTGCCAAAGTTGGTCTGTAGAGCAGGTGTGCAGGTTGGCACAAAGGCGATGAGCAGTGGAAGCAAACTGCCAGGGGCCATGGCAGGGTTTCTCTCACCTGGTGAAGGGCAGTCCCTCTGGTGGTGTCTCAGCCAAGTTACTCCATAATCAGGCTCTCCGTGTGAGGTAAGCCAGTGTTATTTGTTATGCTGTTAAAGCCCCTCACATTTCAGTCTCTTTCTTGCTCTTTGAGTGAGGCCTGGGGCAAGGTCTTGGGGTACAGGTTGGTGAAGCATCTGTGGGATGGAGGCCAAAGCAGCTGCCTGGCCTGCCTGCAGAGCCTCTGAGCAGTGGTGCCTCCTGGCTCTGTGCTGTGGGTGATTTCTGATCGCTTCCTGCTCTCCTCTCATCCTCCCAGGAGATGGGCTCTGGTGGCCCTTGTGTCTGGGAGGCTTGGTGAGACCAATGGGTTGAATTCCAGGAGCAGCGGCGTGCTGCTGCAGAGCCTTGGAACACCGTGCCAGAGTTGCCCAGAGATTCTGTGGCCCCCCTGTGATATACGCTTTGGGTGAATTCGTGTATCAAAATATAGTGTAAATTATTTTGCAAGTTCTGACTTTCAAGGATTGTAAAAGGCATCTCCGGCTGCCGAAACTCATATCCATTTGTAAAGGTCCTCAGAATAATAGCAGGGCAGAACCACCATTTGCAACAGAAAAGATGTGGCTGGACAGGATGGGACCCCACTTCTCATTAACACCTGATACCAATCAAGGAGGGAGGATCCGGAGATGGAGGGAGATTCAACATTTCAATGGACAATTCCAGGAACCTGATTCAGACGTGGAACTCCTCCAGGAAATCCTTTCAGAACCAAACAGTAAAAGAAAAGGATGGCATGAATATGCCCACTGGACAGAGACACACTATGAACTTGACCCAGGGCAGAAAAACTGTATAAAAACTAGACCCTGGAACCTGGAGTTTGTGGATGGGGAAGGTCAGCTCACTTGAGACTGTCCCCCTGCCCACCCGACACCGGTGTTGCTTGCTTTTATTGTGGCTGTTTCGAATTTTATTTTGGAAATGGGAAAATAAAATTCTTGATATCAAAATCGGTGCGATCTATTTTTAACACCCCTCATCCCTGCAAGTGTCCAAGGCCAGGCTGGAAAGGGTTTGGAGCAACATGGCCTGGAGGAAGGCGTCCTTGCACATGGCAGGGGGAGGAATGAGATGGTTTTTAAGGTCCCGCCCAACCCAAACTTGTTTATAATTCTAGCACATGTTGATCCCAGAGATTTGTACACCACTGGTGGGACATCCAACACCACCCTTGGGAAGCTGCCTGGGAGCTGCCTCACAGATGAACCCACAGAAGAAGGACCAGGGACCCTGGCTGTGGCCTCCTGCGAGGAGAGAGACCGTGTGCAGGGAGGCGTGGCTGAGCGGTCCCACCTCTGCCTGAACCGGGGAAGGTGTCACCCTGAAACAAATGAGTAATTGTTGTTGCTGTTGGTATCAGATGACGTAATTTACCCGCCAGCAAATCAGCTGAGAAGCGGTGAGGCACTGAGTGAAGCAGGGAAATTATTTAGAAAGGTAATAAACCTAAGTGCAATATAAATATATCAGGGTAATGGACTTTATGTACACAGGAATACAGAATGCTGTCAGTGGTGTTGGTAGCACAGGGAGCCTTCCATGGCAGTTCACATCTGTGTGTTTTAGTTCAAGGGAAACTTAAAAAACCTAAAAGGCCAACTTCCACAAAGCTCTGCTGCTTTACTTCCCCCTCCATCACAGCCATTCCGGCCCCTGCCCTTATGGGGTGTGGTGGGCTCAGGCAAGTCACGCCCTCGCCAGCCCCAGAAGGAGAGGGGAGAGGCTGGAAACTCAAAAGCAACAGAATTTGAGGGCGGAAAGACTCATGTTGTAACAATTTAGCAGGAGAGATGTCCTTACGGTGCCGAGCAGCACCTGCCAGGCTCGCCCTTCTCCTCTGCAGCCACGAACCCGGAGCGCCGGGGAGGTGGAAATGACCTCGGAGATGCAAACTGCCCCAGGGGTAACGTGCTGCTGCCTCACCCAGCCGCGCTCCCATCACTAACCCGGCATCAGTCACGGCCCAGCTATGCCCAGGCATTAGGAGAGATGTCCTTACGGTGCACTCCCAGCCCCCTCGCTCCGCTCAGCCCCAGCGCAGGGGAAACTGAGGCACGGTCAGGTGGGGCTGTGCCTCCTCCGTGTCAGCATGCACAGCTGGAAACTCCTGGGAAGACAAGAGGGGAACAAATTCAAGTCACAAGCAATGTCTGTGACTTAATGATGGAGTCTTGCGTGTCCGCACTTGCAGTCCCAGCTGAGCCCTCCGCGGGCACATTTTGCCCACATGTGACAAATACCACTCACAGCTGTTCTCCCAGCACCTGTGCCTGAAGCTCCTCTGAGCTGCTGGCAAAGCACGGCTCAGGTGCTGCTGAGGAGGGTTTATTGATAATTTTTTCCTTTTAATAACTACTATGTTCTTTGACAGAAAATTTCGTGTTCCTTGAAGTCAGGGGAACGTGGTGACATCTCAAAAGAAAATTTAATTCTAAAGCTTGTCTTGACAGTTGTTTTTCTTCTCTCTTTTTAAATTTCCCTTTTAATAAGGGGAAAAGGAGGAAGAGAGAGCATACAGAATGCAGAAGAAGTGAGATTTCTCACCACCACAACAAAACTCTTCAAAACATTTTTTTTTAAAAATGAAATAATAGTCAAAAATATCAGAAAGCAAATCGTGGCAGTTTATCAAACATCGTTAGCTTACTTTTTTTTTAACTGCTCTGAGTTTTAACTGCAATGACTCTTTACACAAGTAGATAAGAGGGATGACTCTGGGGCACACACAGGTGAGCAAGGAGGCAGGAATGTCAATACACATGTTGACTGCAACAAGTAAAATCCCCCTGAATCTGGCATCACCGGGGGAATGATGGGTGCCCTGGCACTGAATACACTGAATTATAGAATCACAGAATCACAGACTGGTTTGGGAATTTAAGGATCATCTAATCCCATTCCCTGCCAAAGGCAGGGACACCTTCCACTATCCTAGGATGCTTCAAGCCCTGTCCAGCCTGGCCTTAGACACTTCCAGGGATCCAGGGGCAGCCACAGCTTCCCTGGGCAACCTGTGCCAGGGCCTCACACCCCTCTAGATCTTTCTTTCTAACATCCAATCTAACCCTGCTCTCTGTCAGTTTAAAACCACTGGCNACCTGTGCCAGGGCCTCACACCCCCCTAAGTAAAGATCTTTCCTTCTAAGATCCAATCTAACCCTGCTCTCTGTCAGTTTAAAACCACTGGCCCTTATCTTGTCACTATCTACCCGTATAAGAAGTCCCTCTCCTTCCATTTTTAGAGCCTCCTTAAGGTCCTGGAAGGCTGTAATGGGGTGTCCCCAAAGCCTTCTGTTATCTGAGCTCCAATTATATCCGTCCAGTTACATTTTACAGACTGCTGTACACATTGTAGCTGTGATCCAGGGGATGAATCAGTGCTGTGGCATCGCTGCTGGCCACTACACGACAAGGGCCCCTGTGTGTCTTAGCACAAGTCATTGCAGTACTGTGGCTGTGCCTGGGTGCTTTTGTTCAGCTCCTGGTGCAGGAATCCTTTTTACTCACGTCATGACCTTGGGCGAGCAACTTTGCTGTGCTTAAAATTAACTTCTCTGCAAACAAGGCACATAAATCTCCATGTCAGGAGAGGCTGCGGCATGGCACGAGAGGCTCGGGTGTGGCGAAGGGTTTTTCCACCCTGAGTTGTCACATGTGTGGTGTCCCTCTGGGGCAAGGGTGCCAGTGCTGGCCCAGAAATGGGGTGGCCCCAGTTGTGCCTCAAACCACGAGCCTTTGGCCACTTTCCATGGGGGAAGAGGGTTCAGTAAAATCTGCTGTAGCTCAGGGTGTTTTCACCCCCCCTCCTTCTCCTAATTTGTTTGGTTTTGCTGGCAGAGCTAAATAGGGGCTGCAGAGACTGATGAAAGAGGCTGCAGGCTCATCTTACAAAATAAAAAGGCCGGAGCAAATTGGCGTGCCTAGCCTGGGAAAACAAAACCTAAGGGCAGCACAAGGAGAGCGGTGTGCGGACGGATCCCAGGGTACGCCCTGCAGGAGGAGATGAGCTGCAGAAAACCTTGGCACAAGACTGTTGAGTGTCTGTAGCCTGTGACTAAACGCAGCCTGGAAACAAGAGGTAGCTCTTAAGCACCGGAGGAGGGAGAGCCTGGAAAGGCTTCCCAGCAGGAGCCCTGTGAGCCCGGAGCACACCAACTCCTTTGGTGCCCTGTGAGGGGTTTCAGGTTGCCACAGCCCATAACGCAGCGCGAAGTGTCCCACAGCCCCACATTCCCAGGCTGGTGTCACTGCGGGGCTGTGGGAGGACGTCTGTCTGTCCAGCCAGGTCCAGGCTGGGTGTGCTCTGCAGATAAACAGCTCCTTTTACACTTATTCATTCTGCCTGTGTACACAGCCTGCTTGCCAGCGGCCGGGAGGTGCCTTTTCCCGGCGCTGCCTTTGGTGTGGGTTTTACAGATGGTTTTTATTCAATCAGGCAGAGAGGAGGAGGGAACACGGCAAATGTATGAAGTGTGCTGGTCATCCCTGGCCTCCTGGGACACCCTGACCTTCACCCACTGATCCACAGAGAGTGTGAGGTCATCACTTACTCCTCAGCCCCAGTCCCAGGTGGCTGCCGGGTCCCTTGTATTTGCCTCTTACTGGACACTTAAAGCAACTGGGGTTATAAGAACAGGAGGAGGGAGAGGTGACAGCTGGGCCTGGAGAATTACAGGGAGGAAATGAGATTAGAGGGAGCAGGGATCACCGGGAGGCAAGATGGCCCCATGCTGGGCAGTCAGCTCGTCCCCTCACAGCCCGACCCCACAACCAGTTCCTTCCCTCACAGCCCGACCCCACAAGTGGTTCCTTCCCTCACAGCCTGACCCCACAACCTGCTCCTTTCTTCATAGTCTGACCCCACAACCTGCTTCTTCCCTCACAGCACCCAGGGGTCCATCAGCTTCCCCTTCCGTCTCAACTTGACCCCACGAGCAATCCCTTCCCTCCCAGCACAGCCCAACCCCTGGAGCCGCCCTTTCCTTCACAGCCCAGCCCCACAAACAGCTTATAGTTTATTCCTTCCCTTATAGTAGTCAGGAATCCATCAGCTTCCCCTTGCTTCACAGCCTGACCCTACAGCAGCGAGGGATCCATCGGCCACCCCTTCCCTCACAGCCCAGCCCCACGACCTGCTCCTTTCCCTCAGCCTGGCCGC
>VXBB01022419.1:137569-159570 GCA_013399915.1 Illadopsis cleaveri | reverse complement strand
TGCTCTGCCGGGACATCCTGCCCCTGCCTGCCGGGGACATCCTGCCCTTCCAGCCACCAGCCCGGGATTTTCCACCGTTCTAGCTTGGTGCTCTCCGAGTCCTGCAGGGGCACCGGGATCAGACTGCCCCGGGTTTTGTGAAGCAAAGCCCTCGAGGTTCCTGCTTCTGTTTTATTGTTAATGCTGTAGTTGTAGTTTTTGTTGTTTGTTTTGCTTCGTTATGCATACTAGTAAAGAACTGCTATTCCTATTCCCATATCTTTGCCTGAAAGCCCCTAATTGCAAAATTATAATAATTTGGAGGGAGGGGGTTTACATTCTCCATTCCAAGGGAAGCTCCAGCTTTCCCTGGCAGACACCTGCCTTTCTAAACCAAGACACCCACTTAGACTGGCGTCAGTGCCAGCCCTGCTGACTGGCAGTGAACACTGTTCAGGAGTGCATCATCTTCAGCTGACCTTGCAGCAGCATCACAAATTCTGACTGGTCCGTGGTGACCCACGTGGACCTTCTGAGGAGCCACACTTCTTCCTGTGCCTGTGCCAGGGTGAAGGACCTGCCCAGAAAACTTCCAAGCCTCAGGGGAGAGTGCTGATGGAAATGGAGAATTCCTAATCATTGTGCCTGGTTTGCTGGGTAAATCATCAAACGTGTGTGTACAAAGAATAATTAATCTCACAGGAAGCTTGTGCAGGGACAGCTGGAGATGGAGTTAATTTGTGGGGAAGGAGGAGGGAAGCCAGTTCATTTGGAGCAGGGCAGGCAGTCCTGGTTGCCGGCAGGAGCATGTGGGAACAAAGGCTTGTGCTGCCTGGAGATGCTGGAGCACTTTCCTCTCAACTCTGTGGCTTCCAGGGGCCATGGGGATTATTTTGGTCCTGCCTGCAGTTCAGTGAGGCTGTAATGTTAAAATAACAGCCCTCTCTGCCAGGTCACTGAGAGTAAAGAAACAGCAAGTGCTTTCCGGAACAGATTTCAGCACTTTGCTATTCTCTACTCTGTTATTTGGCTGCCCAGGTTTATGCAGAGATGACTTGACTTTAAAATCACTCCCTTGAACTACAAAGCTCCAGACACAAGTACCCATGTTTGTTCATGCTCTAGAAATACAGATACATAATTCCCATTTCTGCAGAGCGGAGAGCCCATGAGTCATAATTTTCTTCTCTGATCTTAAATGTAGTAAATATCCTCACTTCTCATATGGAGAACAGGGAAAGCTGGTGGTGAAGGGGGATGAAGAGCAGGGCTCTGAAATCCTGAGTCGTATGTCCAAACCAAAAGGTAACTTCTGTTCCCTAGAAGGGCAGTAGGGAGAAGTTTGGGTTTGGTGGTTCTGACATGTGTAACTGTGCCCTTCCTGAGGGGAAGGGATGACACCAAAGGACACTGTTGGCCATGATTCCCTTACCACTTGACCTCTGGTACAGTGGAAAACATTGTTCCTGCAGGAAGGCTGTGGCTCGGGAAAGTGCTGGGGAAAAGGTGCAGTCTCTGCACAGTGGCCTGGCTCTCTCCTGAGTCAGGAGTTTGTCTATAAAGGAGGATTGGAAATCCCTGTGCTGCCAGCAATGGGTCACCTGCCCACCACTGGGGCAGCAGGTGACCATGGCTGGTCCCTGCTCTGGGGTGCAGTGTGGGCAGGGAGCACAGTCCCTGCAGAGCTGAGCAAGGCCTGGGGGTTTGGAGGGCAGGAGCAGCACCATCACAGTCCCTGGTGGTCCTGGCAATGTCCCATGAAGTGCTCAAGCTGTCTAGTATCCAGCAGCAATGGTGGGTGCCAGGATGAGGCCAGGCTGGCACTGCTGCACAGGAATGCTCACGGATGGCTCTGCAGCATCACTCCCACAGGCTGGATGGCTCCTGCTGTAGGGAGCAGGATTAACTTTCTTTTCTCACTGTGTGAAGCGAGATAGCAGGGAGCTGTGTGGCCAAGTCTGTCTGAGGCTGGGGAACAAAAGAGGGATTTCTGCTCTCCTGGCTGGCTTGCTGCTAGAGCTCCAACTCCTCCGGAGTCAATAACTAATCACGAGATGGGTTTGTGTCTCTGGTCGCTGCAGTGAGCCGCTCTCCACCGCTGCCCCTGCCTGCACACCACTTGTGCTCAGCTGAAACACTGTTTGCTCCTCCTTGGCAAGGAGACGTGCCACGGCCTCCCATGCCTTGTTTAACAAAATGGGAGGACAAGTGGAGTGGAGTTCTGTCTGTCTGATTTGCTTCCAAGTGTGACAAACGGGGTGTGAGTGCTTATCCCTTCCCTGGAGCAGTGCAGAGCTGTCAGAGCTGTAGCTTATCTTTCAGGGCTGGAGTCAGGTAGGCGGCAGGGAGGCTCCCTGGCTGGGAGGAAGAAGCCTGTGGGTTTCCATCCCTCTCATCCTGAGGCAGCTCCCTATCCCTGGCTGTGTTGGGAGAGGAGGAGCAGCCAGGGAGGTGCATGGACGGGCATGCTCCACTCAGAGCATGTTGCGGAACATTCGTGCTATAAGTCATCCCCAGGGATGAAGTAGGTGTGTAGAAGACACAGAGCTGTCACTTGACTTGGTGAAACCTTGCTAAAGGCTCTCATGGCCAGTAAGAGGAGGATGGACATGTGGATCATCTCTGCTGTCCGGAGAGGGGATGCTCGGGCCCTTCCAAGAGAAGAAGGGAGTGGGCTGGTTGGGTTGTGCTGCAGACCTGACCTGTGCCAAAGCATAGAGAAAGGTGCTCTGCCAGGCATTGGGGAAGGTCTTTTCCTTCTCCTGTTCAGGACAGCTACTCCTGAAATGGCCTGGCAAAAGTGTCAGGGGCTGGGCTTTGGTTTGGTGCCTCTTTTCTTGAGGGCTGATCGCTGAGATATCCAATGTACAGCCTTTAGGCTACTGGTGTGACCTCTGGAGTCTGGCAACAGGAATTGCTGTGGAAGTTAATTACCTCTTTGTGCTGCTCTTAAAATCTGTCACTCTCCAAATCTCTCGTGGAGAAATGCAAAGTGCTTAGGAGAGGAGAAAATGAGCAAAGGACCAGACTGTTGCCAGTCAGTGTATTTTTTGCCCTGTGCACAGTTGTGCCTGCATGTGCTCAGAGTCACTGGGCTGTGTTCAGGATCTGAAACAGGTGAAATGGATCCATACCACAAAGGAGTTCAGGCTTCTGTCTGCTTGTGATGGCTTTTAAACAGCAAATCCACATTCCCCACTGTCTCCGATAGCAAATTAAAAGTAGGTGATGGGGTGCACAAGTCGGCTGGGGGTGAGGTGTTTTGCTGTCCCTAAGTTGGTGGGCTGAGGCCTTTTACCACAGCGTGGATGGGTACCTGTGGCTGGATATTGCTCTGTGCAGAGGGGTGACCCTGCCATGGGTTTGAATTGCGTGGCTGGAGTAAATTCTCACAGGTGTATTGGGATCTCGAGGTGCTGGATGATGGCAGTGGAGAGGATATGGGGTGTGCTAAGGTAAGTATCGAGCTGCTTTTGACCCCCTTGACAAGATGAGGGTGGCAAGCTAGTGCCAACCTGGAATTACTTAGAGACCTAGTTTAAAAACATCCTGATCTCTGAGCATGTTAATCTTCATTAAAAACCGGAGTTTGTCAGATATCCATAGCAAAAGCTGTTTCCAAGAAGCATGAATCATTTCTGGAGCTCTAATGCTTATGAGTTCCACTCCTTTGTTCTTGCTGATGGCACTCTGCTCTCTGACAGTCGTTCTGGCTCAGGCAGCTCAGACCAGAGGTAATGCAGCAGCAATTCACTGTTCATCCCTCCCAAACACACCCTCCTGAATCCCAAATATTCCCTGCAATAAGAGTGGAATAAAACTGGGTTGGAAGGCAACAACTCTAGGGAGGAATGCTCACTGTCTGGGTAGAAATTGGAGCCCTCTCGATGGGGAGTATCAGCAGGGGTCTGAATGTCAGGGCCAGAGATTCAGCTCAGGTCCCAGATGTTCCTTTTCTGTCTGCTTGGATCTCTGAGGAGCCCAGCCTGACTATGAGGACTGTCTTACCAACTTGTAGCACTCCCAGCACAGCGAGGATTTGTTATGTATCTGGTGCTCTGGTGATAACAAGAGCATAAGTCATCTTTCCAAACTGATGATCTTGCTATAAATAGAGAATCCAGCTGCTTGTGTTGAATGGCATCAAAGAAAATCATAGGAGCAGCTCTTATGCTTAGTGAAGTGGATTCTGGCTGTTTTCTCTGAAGATGCTGGGGTTGGGAGATTTCTTGACAACTGAGATGTGTGAAAGCAGTGCACGAGAGCTCAATGTGACGTGGGGAATCTTCATCAGGGAGCAGGTGAGGCTGGGATCTCTCACCTAACAAGAACCTGTCTGTGCAGGTACCCAGCCAGAATGAGGAGGCACTAAATGCTGGCTTGTTTTACTGCTTGTAAATAAGGCTCTTCAGGAAAAAGCCCTTGAAACCTCCCCTCCTAGGAGGAGGGGAGCTGGCTCCAGGCTCGTGCTTGGGAGCTGCAGCAGCACTAAATCATTTGGAGGTGTCTCAGCAGTTCTGAGTGCTGAGTTGTGAGTTCAGCACCTGGGGCAGCAAGAGGATGGACCCCAGTATGGCTCCACGTGGTTTTCTGACTCCTTGCTCCTGCCTCCTCTCCCTGTAAGTGGGCTCCAATCCCTCACACCAAAACTCCTGTTCCCAGGATGGCTGAGCAGTCCTGAGTGTGCTGCTTTAGTCCTTCTCCTGCTGTGGAGGCAGAGGCTCGCTCAGGACACCGGGCTGTGACAGTGTGGTCTGTGCTGAGTCCTTGCAGCCCCAGGGGCATCCAGCCTGTGACAGATCTCCTGTCCCACCAGGTGCTGGGCTGACTTTACATGTGCTCCTTGTCTGGAGGGTTGATGCTGGGGGATTTTTGCCCAGGAGCATCCCTTGAGTTCCAGGAGGGGATGCAAAAGTGTCATCTCTCCTGAACTTTACATCTGCAGGGCTGTCTGTTCCTGAGGCCAGGAGAGCTGTGTCTGGCTGTGTCGTGGGTGGCAGTGAGGGTGTGCCAAACTGAGCACCAGCCAACAGGACTTGTAGCCTTACCTCTTAGAAAAGGCTATCTGAGAGTCTCAGAAGAAAATGAGTGTGACTCAGTCCCACAGCAGAGCCTGGCCCACAGGAGCCCTGCTGCTCTGGTATTACAGTAAGCCTGTTAAGCATGAATTTCCAGAAGTCTTTGAAGCATTTATTTAGAAAGAGTCTGAAAAGGGAGTAGGCTCTGGTGAATAAACCTCTTTGTGGTGAGCAGGGAAACCTGATCAGTCAGCTGTTTATCTTCTGCAGTGGTGTTTGCACCCAGCGTGGAGGGTGATGCTCCTGCGGCGGGGGCAGAGGGGCTGTCTGGGGAAAGAGCTGGTCAGACCTGCTCCAGGCTGTGGGAGGAGTGGAGCAGGGCTGCCGGTGGTCGCACACAGAGGTGTGTTCCCAGGACATCAGAGAGCTCAGCCTCCCTGGCTGCTCCTTTTCCATGGGAATTGCAGCTTGTTCTGCCAGCGAGGTGGGAAAAGGTGCCAGGCTTTGCACTCGCTGGGAAAGAACAAGGGAGCTTGTTAATGAGTTTAAAGGGGCGTTTTCTTACAGCAGCATCCAGCACATCTCCCCTGGGACCTGCAGTGCTCTGTGGTAGGTTGTGGTGGAGTTTCTTGCCCAGTTCTTCCTTTTTTAGACAGCCAAGTCAATTGTACCAGAATATCTTAACTCCTCTTGCCTAAAGTAGTGTTAAGTGCTGGGTGGAAACCTATTTCACTGTGGGCAAGCTATAAAAAAAAGAGATTCCTCACTTCTGTTTTAGCACTGCTCAGCCTGAGGAAGGGTGGCTGTGGTCCCTGGCTGGCTGAAGTGCTGAGTGCTGGCAGGTCCTGGCATCCATCAGCATTCCTGTCAGCCAGGGTGAGCTGCTGATTCTGTTCCACTTGTCTGGCTGCATGCTGGGCATCTGGGACTTGCATTCCCTTCCCACAGGGCTGCTCTAGAGACAGGTGCTGGAGATTAAGATGCCCTGACTGCTTATGTATGTACAGCCTTTTTTGTTTTGAAGAGCATAGCTTGCTTAAATTCAGTGTTCACAAAATCCAGCTTATTACCCAGGTCCCCTGAGAAGGATGGAGTAAATTAAATCTACATTAAATTTATTAAAATAAATCTGTCTTGTGCAGGGGATCACGAGCAAAACTTTTCTGGACCCTGCTGAGATCCTAAATATGAGATGTTCCCATGCCAGGCTGGCAGCTGCAGGCCCTGCCTGGAGCTTGGCCCCATCCCAGTCCATCCCACCTGAGAGCAACAGAGGCTGCTTCCTCATTGATGGCATGAACAGAAGCGAGCCTCAAATGCATTTCTAGCAGGAGGGCAGGCACCAAACAGGTCACAGTCTCCCACTCTGAATTTCTGTCCAGAGAAGCAGAAAGGAAAGAAATTTTTCGAGATTAAAGTTGGCTTCACACCCTGGAGCAGTTGAAGCTCCACATGAAATGTTGCCTCCATCTCTCCTCCAGCCTTCTGCTCCTCTGCAACCTCTCTGCTTTTCCCCTCCAATACTTGGAGGGATGGATGCAGGGAGAGGAGGAGGCTGTGAGTGCTGGCAGTGTGGCTCAGGTGGGTGGCTGGCATGGAGATATTCCTGGGGAGCTGTGAGATCTACCTCTCTCTGCTAAATACTTTCTTGCTGCTGTTTGAGCTGGCTGTTCCCAGCACTCAGGGGTGCCTGTGTCTTCCAGCCTGGCCTGAGAGGAAGAGGATGGGCCCTCAGCACGCTGGGGTGGGGCACAGTTACTCTCCTTGCAGGAGTGCCCAAGGAATGACATCACTGACCTCTGCCCTGTGTGTGGCAGCAGGCACTGTGTGGAGCACCTCTGCTGAACTGTGCCACCTGCTTAGCATGGGGTGAAAGTTTGGGCTCCCAAAACTGGTCTGAGGCACTGCCAGGACATGTCCAGGCTCTGCTCTGCCTGGTTGTTATGGTACAGGCACCTCTGCCATTGTGGGCTCTCAAGCAGAGCAAGGCCACTTCTCCCCACCTCTTCCCAGTCTGTGTGGCTCAGCACTGGGGTCTACATCAGTCTGAAGCTTTAAAAAAGTCCCAAACTTGTCCTGGTTTTGCAAGAGGCAGTTTTGGAGAAAGGATTACCCCAGCATCCCCTTCTGGAGGAGGTCTGGGGAGCAGTGAGGTGGTTGTAGCAGCAGTAGCACGGTGGGGTGAGGGGCTGGATGGGCTGAAGCCCCTCAGTCAGGCCCTGAGTGCAGGTGCTGTGGTGTTTCATGCCTGTTGCTGAGGAGCTGCCTCTGGCAGATCCAAGGCACAGACTTTGTGACACGTGTTCATCCCCCTCCCACAGCCTGTGTGGCCTTGTTCACGGGTGAGTTTTCCCCCTGCAGCCCGACATGTGCAGAGCCAGGCTTGTTAAGTGTACTCAGCTGAGGATTTAATTCCAGATGTTTGAGATGACCCCCTTCCTCTGAGGGCAGCCAGCGTGCTGATAAAACACTGTGATGCTATAAATAAACCTGTCGGCTCCACAAGGGAGAAAAGTCTTCAGTTTGAGCAGGAGTTTGTTCGAAACAGGAGCCCAAGAGTTGGCTTTCTTGTCTCAGAATTTATGTTGACCCGTGGTTTTGGGGAGGAGCTGGGAAATGTAGGTTTCCCTGTTGCTCTCAGCCTGATAGAAGAAAATGCTTGCAACGGGGGGGAAGGATTGATCTGCCTGGGAAAGGACTTAGACAAGATTTGTTCTCCTGCTTTTCTGCAGGTACACACCTGCCCAGCCTCCCTTTGGAGGCTTCTGCATTGCTAGAATGAGGACATCCTTGTGTGTCCACATTACATGCCCCTCCTCATGGTGGACTGGACTCTGGCTAAAATAATTCATGCATAGCTGAAACAATGAGTGTGGGTCACTTTGCCCCTGTGGCAGAGCTGCCACTCCCCTGGGGTTGCTACAAGTGGAGTTTTTCCAGGCTGTCTTGAGGAGCTGCCTCAGCCTTCCTACATTGTGGAGCTGCTTTTGGAGGGTCTGGGCTTCCTGCAGGTTGGGTGGGACATCCAGATGGGTCTTCCTGCCTCAGCCTGGCAGTGGACATGTACAACCCTGTTGCCACAGCCAGGGCAACAGGCACTGCTGGCTCTTGGGATGGCACTTGCTGAGCTTGGATTTGCAGGGCTGGCTCTGCTGCCTCTGACTGAAAGGTCAGGGAGGAAGGGACTGTACTTTGCATTGCTGTGAGGGATTTGGCTGGTCCAACCCCTTGCAAGGTGCAGAGGACAAGTGCCAGCCTGGAGAAGGAATGGCTGAGGAGCAGAGCCATTGCTTCTCTTGCTCCTGGGGGCTAAAAAGATGCTAAAGTTTGTGCCACTGCAGTGGGGCTGCAGCTGGGCTTGTGTGTGTCAGGAGCATTGCCACAGGCAGCAGCACAGGGCCAGAGAGGGGTCAGACACAGCAACACTCCGGGCTGCACTGGGAGCCTGCCTGCAGCTCCCAGCAGAGCTGTGCTGGGTGTGAGCTTGTGGTGGCTGGCAGGCTGTGGGAGGTGGGATGAACCCCTGGGTCACGGGGAGCAGCAGCCAAGTCCTCCAGGAGCTGGAGGCTGCTAGTGCTGTGGGAGATGCTGCTCCGTGTGTCAGCTCTAGACAAAACACCTCCCAGGGCTCGGCTACAGGCTTGGATTTGAGTTGAGATGGAAAGCATAGACGACTCTTCTAGACAACTCCTCTCCTTCCACATTAGAGGCCAGATCCCTTTTCTGTCCCTGTGCTGGGCTCTTGTGAAGGAAGAAGATAAAAACCTCTCCAGACAATCCTTAACCTTGTGCCAAACCCACCGCTGCCTCCAGCACTTGTTGTAAGCTCTGCTCTTGCCTCACTGGCTTGTGAAATGCTCAAGACTATTTGTGTCTCAAGAACTGACAGGATGGACCCAGAAGGATGGGGACAGCTGAGATTTAATTAGGAGCTGTTGGTTTAATTAGTAGCGTCTCAATATATTCATACTCGAGGGAGTTGTGTATCTTGTGAGTTTCCAGCCTTCCTGCTCAGTCCTTTCTGTCTGAAGCTGTATGGGTGTGTTTCTGTGTAAAGGCCAAGTAGAAAAACCTCATCCTGCCCCTCTTGGTGTCCACTTTTCATTGAACTTTTCTAGGAATTACCCAGTCTCTACAAACTGGGAGTAACTTGCTCTGTCTGTGGGTCTTGCTCTCTCTCAGGCTTTACATTTTTCCAGTGCTATCTGGTCCTGCTTTGCTGGCAGTGTGGGGAACCTCAAACCCCTCATCTTCACACAGATGCAGGGCTGGAGGATCTCAGAGTGTACCCAAACTTGTGATCTCTGCTGAACCCAGAGGTGTCACTCCAAGGTGGTGCTGTGTGTTGAGGTGACCTCCTGCTGCCCCATCCTGTGACATCCTTTTGTCAAAAACAGGTCCCTACTAGTGTGCTTTAGGGAGGGGTTGGGGCTCAGGGGGATCCTTCACCCCCTCTCCCAAGGCTGCTTCTGGCCCCTGGGATGGAAAATGGCTCATTCCCAGCTCATGGATGCTCTGAGTCCCTGCAGCTCTGGACAGTCCCTGGCACCTTGAGAGAATCAGTTAAAATGTGGTGATCACTACCATGGCTCTGATGGAGAGGGATGAGGGAAGGGGGCCCTGGCTTCCCATGGCTGGTTTCCACGAAACGAAGACTTCTCTGATGCAGAAGACTCATTTGACTCCCACAACTCCCACAATACTTTCTCCTCCTCTGCTCCCTTGTTAGCTGCATCCAGGCGTGCACAAGTTTTCCAAAGGCTATCTCAGTCCCTGGGTGCCCTCTGATCCTGTCACTAAAGCATGCCCTGGTCCCTTGTGCTGTGTGGGGTCACTGCAGGCACACAGTGGCACTGCCATCCACCTCATCCCACGTGCGCAGGGCTGGGCCCCTCCTTCCCTGCAGCAGGGACGGCTGGAGCCTCTGGGTCCAGCAGACATGGCTGAGGCCACGTGGTGACCCGGGTAAGCTTCAGCTGGCCAAGTCCCAGGGCTGTTTGTAAGTGCCATGTCAGAGCTCGGGTGCCAGCTCTGCGTCAGTCCTTGTGGAGAGAGGGAGTGACGGGAGGGTCTGTCAGTCCTGCCTGAGCTGCTGCCAACTGCGACAGCCACCACCTCCAGCTGTGTCAGGTCGTGTCAGGGGCAGGCTCAGGCTGCAGAGCAGGGAAAGGTTCTTCCCCCAGAGGGGGCTGGGCACTGCCCAGACTCCCCAGGGAATGGGCACGGCCCCGAGGCTGCCAGAGCTCCAGGAGCCTTTGGACAGCACTGCCAGGGATGCCCAGGGTGGGATTGTTGGGGGGTCTGTGCAAGGCTGGGAATTGGACTGGATGTTCCTGGTGGGTCCCTTCCAGCTCAGGATATTCAGTGATTCTATGAACTGGTTTTGCTGCTTCCCCTGCCCAGCCTAGAAAACCCAAACTGACCAAGATGCAGCAGCCTCTTCCCTCCCCCTCTGCCCATACCTGTTGTGGCAGGTGTGTGACATAGGTGGGACTTGAAGTCAGAGGCATTTGCTTGGGACTGGGGCTGAGTGCAGGGTGACCATTGAGCCTCTGCTTGCTCAGCATGTGGCTGGATTTTGGAAGCAGGGATGTGCACACACAACCTGCCCCTGGCAGAGGAGGGGACGCGTGTGCTGTGCTTTCCTCATGGCCAAGGTGCCACACCAGCTCCCCCGAGGAGGGCAACTCACCGGGTCAGGAGGAAAAGCAGTTTGAAATCTATGGCTGCTCTCCTTAAATCACCTTGGAAGAAGGCAGACGTGCCCAGCTCCTGGCATCTCTATTTTTACTTTGTGCAGAGATGGATATGGCTGAGCTGTCTCCTTTTATTTGCAGCATTTGGCGCGTGCTGCAGCGCGTTGCTAACGCTGTGTCTGGCTGGATGCGGAGCTGCCCGCTCCCCTGAACCCCTGAGGGACTGCAGGGTGAAGGGCTCTTGCCTTCTGCATGGCTTCATCATTCACTTCTTCTCTTTGCCTCCCCCTTCCACTCCCCCTACAGTTTTTGGACTTTGTTTTTTCCTGTATTTATTCAAATCAGCCTGGGTAAACAGAGAGCAGGAAGGAGGTGACTGGGGCCACTGGTAGCACTGGATTCCAGAGGCATTTTTAAGGGGTTTCTAATAACTGGAACTAGCCTATTCTGATGCAGAAACTATTCTTATTTCCTCTGTCTGCAGCTTGGCAGTTCCAAGATTTCCTTGGAAAGGCTCAGGCTATACATTTTGCTTCCTGACAGGCAGACTGACAAGCTCTGTGCTCAGGTGGTTCCATTGCAGCAGCTGTGATGGTGCTGGTTTTGCCAGGTCTATCCTGATAATGTTTTTAGGCTCCAGCTGCCCCCAGAGCCACATACCTAAGCTGTGCCTGTAACACATCCCTGTCCCTCCTCCTGCTTGTGGGCAGGAGCCTGTACAAGAGAAAGTCAGGCAAGTCCCCAGTATTTTGCTCTGCCCATGGGATGCTCATGGAGAGGTTGATATTGTTCACTGTTCCAAAATCTGATTGGGAGTGAGATGAATGGTTTGATCTGTTGAACCAGGCACCTCTGAAATCTCCCAGATAAACTGGCCCTGTAGCTGCCAGTCTTTCCTGCCCTGGAGATGAAACTGGGGGCTCTCTGACTGTCCTGGACCTGCTGCCCCCAGCATCACCCACCCTGCAGGTGCCTGGGGATCTGCTGGCTCCTCCAGGAGCCTGGGGGACGAGGTGGGATAGACAATCCCTGTGTCCAGCTGCACTGTCAGCTGTGGGGCAATAGCTCAGAGCCATGGTCCACCCCATTTTTCCCCAATGAGATGGGGGCAGCTCATGTGTCTGGAGCAGGTTGGAGAAGATGCTCTATAACAAATCTCTGCCCCTTGAACTGCTCCAAGGCTTGTCCTAACTGTGGTGACTTGGTGAGGGGACACTGGGAACTTTGGGGAGCGTAGAGGGAAGGGGAGAGTGAGATTCCTTCAAACTTTTCAGCTTGAAATGCTGCTTTCTGTTGCTTGGGACTGGAATGTCCACCCCAGGGTGTGTGATGGTCAGGGAATGTGGCTGGAGAGGGCTTGGTGGGGCTGAAGGACTGGAACCTCTGGGAGCCCCAGAGCAATCCCTCCAGGAAAACTGTCCCTCGTGTCTAGGCACAGGATGGCTGTGACCATGGCAGTTTGGGATATCAGTGGTTAATTGGGAAGTCTCTGAGCTGAGAGCTCCTGTGCTGGAAAACTCCTTAGCAAGCTGTAGAGAGATTTTTGGACATGGTCTGACTTTAGCCCTGGTGCTTGACCACAGCAGCAGGGCCCCAGCCACAGGCTGGCTCTGAGTGTCAGACTGCAAACCCACTGCCTTTGCTTGCTGAGCCTGTCTGCTGTGGGAAGGGAACTGGCCCACAGTGTGTGTTCCTGAGCATTCACACCCACCTGCCTCCCTGGAACAGGAGAGCCTCCACACTGCAGTGCAGCATCGGGCTGGAGTCTGAGTCTGTCGGCCCCTTATCTGGGCGTTGAGCAGATGGTGATGGTCTATAATCTCCTGTGGTGCAGGGAGGCTGAGGGGGAGCCTGCTCAGGGCCTGAAGGATGTGAATGTTCTCCAGTTTTTGGTTGGGTTTTTCTTGCTCACATCTCCTGTGTGAAAATGAAGGAATGGAGTGGGTGAGTCTGGGCTTGATTTGACTGGATCCATCTGTGTTATGTGGGCTAATGCAGAGTGGGACAGGCTTGTTGAGCCCAGAGATGTGGCAGTATGTCCGAGGTGGGAGCATGGCACCAATGTGTGCATACACAGGACACCACCCTGCTAAAACCTTTCCTGCTCCTGATGCTGAGGCCCCTCTGTGGCTTTGGCTCTGCCATCTGGCAAAAGAGTATTGGATGTCACCTGGGGATGTGTGGAGGGTTCATTGTGCTGGTTCACCTCAGGAGGGCACCTGTGTCTGCTCAGGTGTGCTCTATGCTGTGGTGGGGCAGTTCCCATCCCAGGCCATGCTATCCTGTTCTTTCCCTGCCTTGGAAATCCTAAAGCACACCACAGACACAAACAAGCCAGTGATGTGTCAGCCTCACTGCTGTATTGATGTTTGGTTAATGAGAGTTGGCATCTGGAGCTGCTTATCCTTTGTCCTTGAGTGTAGAACAACACTTGGACTGCAAGGGGCTCTTCATCTCACAGTCATGATCAGCTGTGAGGGTATGGCAGGAGATCTGATGGGGAGGCTGCTCTTCCGTGTGGGATTTCAGACTTTAAACCCTGAGGAGCTCATTCCACCTGACTGCCTGACCCCCCTCACTGTGATTGGGGTAAAAGCCATGTGATGCCCCTGCAGTGAGGGCTGGATTTGGGGTTCTTTCCACCCCACCTTGGGTCAGTGTGGAAGACAAGGTCACACTGGCCAGGCAGGTGCCCTGAAGAGCTGTTTGAGGTGGTTGCAAGCAGCAATAACATACAGCCCTCAGTGTTTGGGTAGGTGGGTGGATGTGTTGAAATCAACAGGGCTGAGAATACTCGTGGAGGGGAGAACTCCTAAGCCAAGGCAAACTGGCCACCTGCTTCCCAGGGAGATGCTTCCTGTGGATGCAGCTGGAATACAGGGCAGCAGATGGGTCAAACAGGCCAAGAGTCTGTCTGGTGCATCCTGTCACCTTTCTGCCAGCAGAACTATTCACCTGGCAAATGGGGTAAGGAAGTTCTGTGGTCTCCAGTTAAGCTCTTGCAAAACCTGATGGGATTCAGGGGGGAGATGTCTAGGTTGGGACAGACCTGAAGGCTCTGTTTGTGCCTCGATAGGTCTGCCTGTGTCCTCCCTGTGTGGGGGTAGCAATGCAGATCATCTCTTGCTGTGCAGCAAGGCCAGTCTGTCACGTTTGTCTGTCTCTGCGGTCCAATGTCGACATCAGAATCTAATTTCAACCTGCTGAGTATTGGCCAAGACTAACTGAAAATGTCTGTGGGGAGCTCCTCTGAGAGCCACATAGCCCTCCTGAGCCACGCTGCAGGCTGAGCTCCTGGTGTGACCACCTCCAGGCAAGGCACAAACACAGCTCAAATTACTGTCCTTGATTTTGGGAGGGTCAGATGGCACCTCTGATGCTTCCAGACCTTCCTGTGTGGCTTTGCTGAGCCCTGTGTCTCTAACAGAGGAGGAAGCCACTCCCTCAGAACTGGGGTCTGGCTGGGAAGTGAAGTGTGTGTGGCCATTTTGGAGGTCCTGCTGCAGGACAAGTGTTAATGGGCAAAGTGCTTTTGCTGCAAGCCATTGAAGCTGACTGACCCCAGGAGCTGGAATCAGGCTCCCAGGGGCTGAGAATGTCCTCTGAGGGTGACAGGGCTGTGAATTCAAGCAGGAGAGAGCTTGTCCAGGCTGCACTGGGGGTTCCAGCTGTCTGCTGCTGCTTCAAACAGGGCTGTTTGAACCCCTTGCTCAGCTGGTTAATGGGCTTGTGCCAAATGTGTCTCTCCTCCCAGGGATGGTGAAACACTCGGTGGGATGCCTGGCTCCTTGTGGGGTGGGAGGCAGCAGAGTCCTTGGCTGCTCATGCCTGTCTGGACAGTGACACCCAAGGCTTCTGCTCTCAGCCAGAGTGCCAAGGCTGCTGCATGTTTTGGGAGGGAACACTGCTTCATTTGAGAGCCAGGTTTACCTGTCAGGGAGCTGCAATCACTGCTGCTAAGGGCTTCCACAGTGCAAGGAAACCACCCTGAGGATTTCAAAGGTGCTGTTATCTGGGAATAGCACTGGGGTAGCAGGGAGTGCTCAGTTGTGCTGGGAGTACTGAAAAACATACTTTTGGAATGAAAGCATGACCTGATTCCTCTGCTCCATTTTCCCACCCTGTGTGTGTTTTGAAGAGGCACTGCTCCTGCACAATACAGTACCTGAAGCAAGTCTGAACCTGAGGTTTTGCTTTCCCCCAATGCTGATGTGTGTCCTGTCTCTCCACAGCCATCAAAGTGAGCTGCATTGGATCCTGTGGGGTGTCCAACAAGATCAATGACACAGCATGGACTGTGGAGGAGCTGTACTTCAACAGCACGCTGTCCCTGGCAGACAAAGGTACGGCCCACAAAGGTCCTGGTGCAGATCTGGGGTTTGGAGAAGCTTTACAGAAATGTATCACCAAGACTTCAGCATCCCCTCGATGTGAAATACCCTTCACAGGCTGCCCTGGCCTGTGCACAGAGGATGGGAGTCAGGATTAGAGACTGCAAGAGCTTAGCAGGAGCTGTGCAGGGAAGGATCCTGAGCAGAACTTGGCAACCACCCTGCAAACACTGCTGGCATCCCCTGGCCCTGGTCTGCCTGAAGCAGAGCTGTCTCAGGGACTGCTCCCTGTCTCAAAGCTCTGTGGATTCACCCTACTGCACCTCCCGTGTGTGTTTATGGTGGTCACAAAACACTGCTCAGAGCTGGTCAGCAGAAGTCAGTGGTTTGCTCTCAAAGAGATGTGGAGGTGTCACTTGTGCTCCAGCAGAAGCACTGGGAGCATGGCAGGATCAGCCTAGGGCAGTCACCCCTCTCCCAGTGAGATGGACAGAGATAGTGATGGGGTTGTATTGTCCTGTGGGTAAAGTGACACCAGCAGCCTCTGGGAGATCTGGGCCTGAATGAATGCTGTCTTTCTGCTGTTAAATAGGTCAGCCTTACCACAAATAATTCATGCTGTGCCCTGGCTCCTGTTGAAATCAAGATGTGCCTGTATTCACCTGCTGAAGGCAGTGGCTGAAACAGGAACATGGCAAAAGCCCAGGGTAGCAGGAGCTCAGCCCTCTGATACTGTTTTCTCTAATAACAGGAAATGGGTAAAATTGGAATGGCAGTTTCTTCTGGCTCAGCAATTTTCCAAGCAGAGCTTTTAGCATGGAAAGGAGACTGAGCTCATTCCTGCAGCAACTGGTGAGAGTGCTGTTTGCTCTCAGGTCCCTGCCAACTGAGACAGTTGGCTGGCTGGCTGGCTCTTGGCTCACGGTCTGGGGGCTGCAGTCAGAGATAAACTGCCTGGGAGGGCAATGGGAAACATTCCTGCCTGATTCTGGATGTGCTGAGCACAGAGAGCCCAGCTGTGGATGTTGGGCTGTGGGGACAGTCACAGGAGGTCTATAAGGTGCTGCAGAGCATTGGGCTTAGATGAGTTGGGAGCTGTAGGCTGTGAGTGAGTGCGGATTTGTGGAGAGGTTTAAACCTGCAACTGCACTGAAGCTGCTCCTTATAACTTTTATTTCTAATATTTAATAATTTGAGGGAGGGCTGTGATCTTGTGGTCAGATCTGTGTGCTGGTCAAGCTGAGCAGTGGCAAAAGCCAGGCAGGAAGGTGGAGTGGGAAGAGGTGGGTGTGCTGTTTGTTGGGTTTGCAGCCTCTGGAAAAATTTGATAGCTCCTTTGGCAGTCAGTTCTTGTGATGTTGCTTTTGGGAGGCATCCCCTTGATAACTAGAACTAGAGTAAATTGGGAAGGATGGAAGGAAAAGCCATGTGCTGAAGTGTGCCCTTTGAAGGCCTGATATCCAAATGTGGCCAAAATTTGGTAGTCTCAGTCCTTAAAGTGTTAGTGGAAAGCCCTGGTCTTTTGGCTCTTGGTTTTCTGGGAGCCAGACTCCTGCATACCTCCTGGTGCAGTGCTGCTCTCTGTCACCCACTGGTATCTGGCAGCAGGGCTGGGCTGCACTGGAGCTGGTCACAGAGCCATGAGCCTGGGCTGTGAGTGGGACTGAACGGGCCTGCTGAAGTCTCCCAGAGCTGCCACAGCTGCAGGCAGGTGAGGCAGGAAACAGCACTGCATGACTTACCTTAGGTGTAGGGAATTGAAGGGAAAATCTGTCCCTGTGGAGTTGTGTGATCAGAAACTGAAGTGTGTTGTGGTGTTCCAGTCCTGCCTTGCAGAGCTGCAGTGAGATTATGAGGAATGCCCAGCCCAGGTATCAGCAGTCGGTCTGGAGCAGTGTGCTGGGTACTCACAGTCACTGACCTCTGCACTTCAGCTTTTTGTGTCCAAAAAGTTGTGTGGACCCAACTGCTGGGAGCTCTCAGCTGCAGGGAAGCAGAGAGGGAGAGGGTGGGCAGTCCCTGTGTGTGTGGGGTTGCAGCCAAGCAGGGTTTGCCCTTCCTGCTCAGGAATTATTGCCCTGCACTTGCAGGTTTGTCCCATGTCTGTATTCACACAGCACAGCTGTGCCCCTGGGAGGATGGAGAGGGGAGCAATGGCATGGACAGGGAAGGGACACTGTCAATGCTGCCTTTGGACCCGAGTCCACCAGCAGAGATGACTTTGAAGCTGACTCTTGCGTTTGCTGTGCTGGCTTGCAGGGATGTGGAACAAAAGCCCTGGGGGCTGGCAGTGCTCCAGCCTGCAGCACAGGGACAGAGAGAGCTGTCTGCTGTCACAGCCCTCTGTGACATTGATGCGTGTCTGGGCTGGCAGAGCAGAGGGAGCTGGGCTGCTCCTCCATGTCTGCCTGTCTGTCTGTCTGTCTGCCTCCTGTGAGGGGCTGCTGGCAACACAGTGTCCTGGCACAGCTCAGCCCTGCAGTGGGGCTGTGGCAGGGCTGTGCTGGGGGAGCCCTGCCATGGCCTTGTGTGGGCAGAGCCTGGGCGCTGACTCAGCCGGGGTGTTTTTAGGCTTTCCAGGAATAGCTCTCAGCTGTCCTGGCCTTTCCTGAAGAGAGCACAAAGGAGCTCCAGACAGACGGAGTGTCCCATGTGGGTGTTCCCTGGGTGCTTCCCTGCAGGGCTGACCTGGCTGGGAGGGGAAACTGAGGCAGGCTGGGCTGCTGGCTCTTGGGGTATGGGGTGGTGAGGTTACCGATGGTGATGGCAGGAGCCCAGGGTGAGGGTGAGTGAGGGGAGTTGGAAGCATTTCCAAGCAAGGACTCCTAAAGGAGCATGATGCCAGCCCAGCTGCTGGCCCACACTGCCAGCACACAGCTCCTTCCCTGGCCAGCAGCAGCCACCTGCGACAGAGCACCACGAGCAAAGGTTACTGTGGTGGCATCAGGTATGGTCCTGCAGATGAATAAAAACCATGCAAAACCCCCCCCAGGGTGAATCCCTGCCTGTTATTCCAGGTGAAGGCTGGCTGTGCCCACCTCACCTTCTCTCACCAAAAAGCAAACAGCACAAGGGAGGGCAGGAGTGTGGGAGGCCCTGGTGTGAGGAGGGGCTGCCTTCCTGCCATGCCCCTGGAGGCTTTATCTGCACAGGGGATGTCACTGCCTGAAAATGAGTTGAGAAAGAGGAGGAATTTGCTTCTGCCTCAGAGGAATCTTCTGTTCCTTCCTTCCCCCCACTGCAGCAATGCTGCTACCTCTTCTTTTTGAACAAGTGCATTAAAAAAAAAAGGTGAAGAGGAGTGGCATGTCCCTACTGGGGGGAAATTGGCAGCCAGGCTGTGCCCTGGGGCTCAGAATGATGCCAGGCTGTCCTCTGACACCATCCCTAGATCTCTTGAAGGGGGCTCATGCAGTCTGATGGCCTTGGCTTGGCTTGAGAAAGGATTCCAGGTGTCCCCAAAGGTACACTGGGAAGGGGGCCCTGCCTTGCCCATCCCTGGTGAGTGGCTCAGCTCCAGTGGTGCCACCACTGTGCTGGCACCTGTGGAGGTGGTGCAGGGAGGCAGGCTCAGCCTGAAAAACAGCCTGCCTTGCTCTATCCCTTCCCACATCCTGAGCAGTAACTTTTAAAAACACTGAGCTATGCTCTTTGAGGACACGTGGGGGGAAGGGGAGAGGAGGTTTGCAAAACTGTCGAGGCTCAGATTGCTCTTTAAGCCTCTAAGAGTGACTCCACACTTCTCCTCCCACACACACCTTTGCATTGAAATAAGTGAGGGGGCAGCTTGTCCTCTGTGGCATCAGCTGCTGCTTGTATTCCACACTGCTTTGGGGTTTTCTTAAGGCTGTACATCGCATGAAAAAGGAGGCAGGCCCTGAAATAACCCAGATGCCCACTTTGGCAGTTATTTACAGCACTTTCCTTTCTCTCCTCACCTTGGAACAGCCTGTGGAGGACCCTGCTGGGCCACTGGAGCAGGCTGATGTGATGAGTGCTGCTGCAAAGGACCCTGTTCCCCTCAGGGCTTGTCCCCACTCAGGCAGGGCATCCTCTGTGCTCTGGGAAAGCCTCTGGTGGGGCTGGGCAGGAGCTGGAGGCAGCAGGCAGCCGTGAGGAGCAGGGGATTGTGCTGTAGCCTTGGCAATCACACACAGGCCAATAGTTTAATGAACTCGGGCTCTTTACATAAAAGCTGCTGGGAAGTGCAGAGTGTGCCAGCTGCTCCAGAGCCTCTCTCTGCTCTGTTTGCTGGAGAGGCTGCTGTGCTACACAGGTCACTCAGCCCACCCAGGGCTCCCAGGGGGCTCGTTACTCTCCTCCTGGAGGGGAGGCTAAGAGGGTATTTACTTTTCCCACTTGGACTTCGATTGCTCGCTGGTGTTGGTTTTTCCTTTTGCAAAGAAATGCCAGAGGGGTGGGGGCTGCTGGGTTTCTGTAGGTGTCAGCAGTGCAGGGGATCAAGTGGCAGCGAGCACAGAATGGCACCACTTGTACCCACTGCTCTTGGACACAGAGATGCTTCTCTTGATCCAATATAATGAAGTGATTCAGCTCTGTGGAGCCTCCAGCTCCTCTCCCCCTCCCTGCTGTGGCTCTGCCCTTGTTCAGCCGGAGAGGAGCAGGTCCATCATGTGCCTGTGCCCCCATGGGGCTGTCCCTTCCCTGCACCTCCAGCTGCACACACAGCTCTTGCCCTGTGAAAGTGTAGTGCATGCAAAGGTGGACTTTTGTTTTATTTTTTTTTTCATTCCCTCCTTGTACCTGAGTTGAACTCGTGCAGGGAGCTGGCTGTAATTTCCAGCTGACCTTTCTTTTGGCAGCTTGTTAGTTTGCTTGAAGGCACTGCAGGGATTTCCTGGCAGCTCCACACGCTTCCTCTGCTGGCAGATTTCTTGCACAAAGAGCTAAAAAGGGGCAGCTGTGCATCACCCCTTCCCTGGGGTGGTTCTCTGCTGGCCTGGCATAACACCTTCATGGCCAGCAGTTGGCACAGGGTAACAATCCTGGCTCCCAGCTGAAGTTAAAAGTCTTGGTGACCTGACTAAACAGAACTGTGAGCCTTGTGCAGCTTGTTGTGTGCGAGCAGGAGGTCTCAGAGCAGCAGGTGATGCTCCTGGACAGGTGAGAGCAGCAGGGTGTCCATGGGCAGTGGTGAGCCACTGTGCTGGTGCCAGCTCCTGGCCACACTGTGCTGCTGGGTTCAGGAGCAGTAGCTGCAGGTTCAGCACAGGAAAACCACACTGAGGCATCTGCATTGCCTTGGGTCACAGCCGCTTCCTCAGCACTTCCCAATTTCTTGCCTCAGTGGATCAGTTAATCCTCTGGGTTTTTTTGCAGCATTGCCATACTGCCAGATCCTGCCAATTCATTGAGAATGTCTCTGGAAACTGCTGACACAGAGGTTTATGAGCAGTGGAGCCCTCGGCTCAGTGCTGGCCTCTCTGCTGCACCTCCTGTGTTACAGAAAGGTTTATCTCAGCAGCATTACCCGTGTGGAGTGCTGGAGGTTGTTCCTGCTGTGTATTTGTGTGTTTGCAGAGCCAGAGACAGCGAGTTGCTGCCTTGAAAGGGAGCGTGGAGCTCGCTGGGGCTGTGCTCCTTTGCTGCCATCCAGAGCAGGAGAGCTCTCCCTGGAGCTGAACACCGAGGCTTTCCTGGCAGCTTTGGCTGTGCTTGCTGGCAGGTTGCTCTTCTGGCTCTTGGCTGCTCCCTCCGTGGCACCTGTGCCTGCTGG
Organism: Illadopsis cleaveri; assembly: GCA_013399915.1. Classification (NCBI taxonomy): domain Eukaryota; kingdom Metazoa; phylum Chordata; class Aves; order Passeriformes; family Timaliidae; genus Illadopsis; species Illadopsis cleaveri. The sequence continues at coordinate 138,809 of VXBB01022419.1, read as the reverse complement.
TGGCACCTTGTGCCTGCTGGTGGCACCTTGTGCCTGCTGGTGGCACGAGCAAATGTGTGCATTTCCCCTCCTTTGTGGCAGTTTGTAATCCCCTGTATTAACTTCATTCACCAGAGGCTGAGTTGAGTCCTGTGCTAAAGCTGCAATGGCCCAGCGTCACCCCAAGTGCCCTGGCACAGAGTTAATGCTTCCCTTCTGACAGCTTGATAGAGCCTCCTGAGAGCTGAAGAGCTCTGACCCCTTGCTTATAGCTAATATTCAGTTTTCTGGCTGCAAAAGTGGATGAGGAGAGAGGGCAGGACAGGGGTGAGCAGGGTGCTGGCTGCTGGGACTGCAGTGAGAGTGACATCTCTGCCTGTAGCTGGGGATGTGGGGGCCTGTGGCATAGAGCAGAGCTAGGGCTGCTCATTTCTCTGCCCCAAAGTGGAAAACACAAACCTTCTGCTTTCCTGCTCTCTGCCTGCAGAGCCTTGAGAGGAGAGTACTTAAGCTGTGCATCAGCAACACCAGAATCAGTCTGAGTACCTTTGGAGGAGCCCACCTTCCCCAGGGCTGATTTTAGGCAGCAGGAAGCAAGAGACATATTGCTACAAGTGATGGCACAGGGACCAGCAGGCACCAAGTGCCTTTCTGTACTCCTTGAATTGGCCAACACAGTTAATGCATCACCCGTTAAGTAGCCAGGGAGAAACTGCCATATGGTCTGGCCTGCTGTTCCTCTTCTAGAAGAACCAAAAAAATCTGTGTACTCCAAAGGTGCAGCCTGTTCCCGTTCTAGCATCCAGGAGGGAGCAGAGCCTGGCAGGGACTGGTGGGGAGGGGCAGGGATTGGGGCAGGAGCCCCATTTCAGCCACTGCCTGTCTCCTGTGCCTGGGGTGCAGGGACACTTTCCAGGCTCCCAGTGGTGGCTACAGAGCTGATATCATCCTTCTCTTTGGGGGCTGGAAGGAGTGACACACAGAGTTATTCACCTCTTTTGCTGTGTGTAGCTGTGGGTGAAGCCTGGTGAGGCAGAGGCGTGTCTGTGGGTAAAGCCTGTTGAGAGAGAGGTGTCTGTGGGTGAACCTGGTGAGGCAGAGGCATGTGTGGGTGAAGCCTGGTGAGGCAGAGGTGTGTGTGGGTGAACCTGGTGAGGCAGAGGTGTGTGTGGGTGAGGCCTGGTGAGGCAGAGGCGTGTGTGGGTGAACCTGGTGAGGCAGAGGTGTGTGTGGGTGAAGCCTGGTGAGGCAGAGGCGTGTG
>VXBB01022419.1:121865-137558 GCA_013399915.1 Illadopsis cleaveri | reverse complement strand
GGTGTGGGTGAGGGCTGGGGAGGAGGAGGCGTGTGTGGGTGAGCCTGGTGAGGCAGAGATGTCTGTGGGTGAGGCCTGGTGAGGCAGAGGCGTGTGTGGGTGAACCTGGTGAGGCAGAGGCGTGTGCTGTGCCACACGCTGTGGTTCCTGGCCTGCAGCCTGCTGTGTGTCACACATCTGGGCTGGTGTCCCAGCACACCACAGTGTGAGCCTTCATAGGAGAGGAATAAGCCTCATCTGAGTCTGTTGTGTGACCAAGGCACCTCCCAACTCCCTTCTGCTATCCTGGAGGTCCTGGTTTTGTCGTGGTGGCCGTGACCCTTGCGGAGAGATGGCTGTGACCGCCTGTGGCTTCCAGACAGAGACACCGGGGCTGGGACAGCAGCCTGGGAGGAGGATTTGGCAAATGTCCCAGCAGTGGCACTGGCTGGAACATGCAGCCCAGGCAGATCTGACCCCACCAGTGCTGTCAGACTGGGCTGTTGGCACAGAAAGCTGCCAGACAGCCCTGGGAAGGTGGGTGGGACACAGCAGGTAGGGCTGTGTCCTTGTTCCTGTGGGGTTGGCTCCTTCTGAGCCCCAGCCCAGCCCTGCTCTTGTGGCAGGCAGAGGCTCCTGGAGGACGTTTCCCAGCCCTTGGCCAGCTGCAGACAGGGCAGGGTGTGGGCAGGGAGCTTCCCCTCGATCTGGAGGGATGGTGGCTTTGGAGGGCTGGTGATTTCTCTGGCTCTCAGCTCTGCCTGGGCAGAGGCCTGGCAGCACCAGTCAGGGAGGCTGCACTGCTCAGAGCAGAGCCCAGACACTTTCAGCAGCTGTGGTGGAGTAAACTCCACTTGGATCATTTGTTTAACAGTGTAAATACAGATGTGTGGTCATGGCACCCCCAGTGGGTATGATGGTGGCAGTTTTCCCATGCAGTGCTGCAGCAGTGTGCTGATTTGCAGTGAGTGCAGGGAAACCTTTGTTTGGGTGGGAAGGGACCTTAAAGATCACCTTATTTCACCCCCTGCCATGGGCAGGGACCTCTCCCACTATCCCAGGTTTCTCCCAGCCCCATCCAGCCTGGCCTTGGACACTTCCAGGGATCCAGGGGCAGCCACAGTTTCTCTGGGCACCCTGTGCCAGGGCCTCAACACCCTCAGAGGGAAGAATTTCTCCCCAGTATCCCATCCATCCCTGCCTTCTGGCAGTGGGAAGCCATTCCCTGTGTCCTGTCCCTCCATTCCTTGTCCCCAGTCCCTCTCCAGCTCTCCTGGAGCCCCTTTAGGCCCTGCCAGGGGCTCTGAGCTCTCCCTGGAGCCTTCTCCTCTCCAGGTGAGCACCCCCAGCTCTCCCAGCCTGGCTCCAGAGCAGAGGGGCTCCAGCCCTGGGAGCATCTCTGTGGCCTCCTCTGGATCTCTCCAGCAGCTCCAGGTCTTTTCTGCGCTGGGCCCCAGGGCTGGAGCAGCTCTGCAGGTGGGGTCTCACCTGAGAGGTGAATCACCCCTTTCCTGCTGCCCAGGCTGCGGGATCAGCCCAGGGCACGGGGAGTTTCTGGGGCCAGCACACAGGGCTGGGGCACACTGAGCTTCTCATCCACCAACATTCCCAAGCCCTTCTCCTCAGGGCTTTTCTCCATCCATTCTCTGCCCAGCCTGTGTTTGTGCTTGGGGTTGCTCAGACCCAGGTGCAGGACCTTGCACTTGGCCTTGTCAAGCTTAGCAGGTTTGACAGCCTGGCAAGGTCTCTCTGGATGGCAACCCAGTGTCACCAGGGGATCCAGAAGACTTGGCATCAACCCTCTGGATCAAGGCATTTCTTTGCTGTGACTGAAATGTTCCAGGACTCCTCCACATCCAGTGGTACAAGTGAACAACCCCAGTGTGGAATGGAGGGGAGCAGCTGAGCCATGAATGAGAGAGACCAGACATATCTCTACTAGAGTCAGGGAAATCTCCAAGGTTCTTCTGCACTGTTAGTGTGTTGTTGCTGCTCCTGCTATCTGGACTTGAGGTTTTTTTCCAGGCTGTCTGGGGCAGCAGCTTCTTTCCCTCCAGGAATTTTTTGGGAGGAAGTTTCCCAAGGCCGTGCGGGGGCGGCCAATCTCTGCTGGCTTGACTCCTATCAGGGGCAAAGGCTTCTGCAGGTATGGCCCCACAGCAGAGCCCTGCTAGGCCTGCTGCCTCTGCTCCCTAATGGCTTTCTCAAGGTATTTTTAGCTGCATGCAAACTTCAGGAAAAGCTTTTTTGCAGCCGAGGACACTGTGGCCTTTGTTCCGGCTTCTGGGAATGGGGAGGTGCCGGCTCAGCGTGGCTGGCACAGCCCTGTCCCCTCACAGTGGTTTGTGAGCTGCCCAGGAGCCCGTGTTTGAGGGGTCTCAATGCCCCCCTCGAGCAGTGCTGAACTCCTGCTGACCTGCTGTGCCCTGCCCAGGCTGAGGAGTGCTTTGGCAAAGCCTCTGGTTCTTGAGGAGCATGGAAGGGGCTGCTCTTCCCAGCTGTTGGGAAGGCCATGAGTCCCCGCCATGACTGGAAACCAGCTCCCCTCTCCTTGCTGCCAGCAATGTTGCAAAGTCCACCTGCAAATGAAATTAGCACATTAAATGTCCTGGGTTGTTACTCAAAGCTCTCTGGGCTGGAGGGATGGGGTGATGAGTGGCTTCCCATGGGTTGTGTGTTCCCCTTGCTGCTGGGATGCTGGAATTGCACAGCAGATGCAGCTGTGGGATGGCTCTGGACACTCTGCCTGATGCTGCATCACCCCTGCTGTGATCTGGGCATCTGTTCAAGGCACAAGAACGCCTGGTGAGACACACATTGCCCTGTGTCAACAGCACAGGGGCTGTGTTGGACTGACACTCCAAGTGTCCCTTGCAGGGAGCTGAGGTGGCATTTGCTGCTGTTTTCCATGGGAGAAGTACCTGGGTGTTGGCTCAAGGTCAGTCTGTGCCCTGCCCGTGCTCATAGGGAAGGTGGGACAAGGGAAATTGCAGATTTTCCCTATTATAGCAAGATTAGTCAGCATTTGGAAATGGAAGCTCAGCCTTTGAGAGCAAAGTTGCCAGCTGGAGAGTTTAGAAGCAGTTCCCACCTTTCGTCCCACTGTAAGGGTGCTTGGCTTGGGATCTGCCACCTTTCCACCAGACAGAGGGCAGAAGTGGTTTTGTAATTTCATGTTGCAAATGGAGCCTTTGCTGTGTCTGTGCTGGAGGAGCCTCTGCCAGGAGAAGCAAGAAGGAGCCCAGATTACAGCTAAATATCCACCTTTCCTCCTGTTGCAGTGGGAGGCAGGCAGGACCTGAGCTCACCTGTGGGCTCTGCTGCCTTGTTACTCTGCCAGGCACTCTGGATCATGCCTGTGCTTTCACAGGAATCTCCTGTCTCAGTCAGGACCATCGGCTTTTCTTTATCTTAATTTTGTTAACCCTTGTCTGTGAAATAGCTCTGGCACTGGACTTCTCTGCACCAGTGGGTGCCTTGGAATGCCTGTTCCAGGATACCAAGGATGCCTAAACATGCTCCTCTCACTTGGGGGAAGGAGAGAGTGGGCTGGAAGGAGCAGGTCTGAAAACAAGAGCTGTTCTTAGTCACCTGCAGCATCTCCCTGCTCCATGGAGTGGAGAACAGGGCTCACTGTGCTTCCCAGGCTCCCTGCTCAGCTCAGGACTGGGGTCAGAGCTCTGTGGCCATGAGACAGGCACTGCTGTGGTGCCCTTGGTCGGTGTGAACTGTAGCAGGACAGAGCTTCAGTCTGGGCTGGCTGGTCTGGGAACAAAAAGCAGGAAGAGCCTTTTCCAGCCCTTGTGGGTGGCTTGTTGCGGGCAGGAGCTGCAGGAGGGATTTGCAGGCTGTTCAGTGCCAACAGGTTATTGGGCACTTGGGCTTGGTCAGGACCATCAGGCTGGTCTAGGCTGACCTGTGGGCAGTTCCCACCTGGTGACTTGCTCAGAGCTTGGACTACCTGTACAGAAACTGCCTCAGTGCCAGTGAGTCTCACGGTGGCTCTGACAGCCAAACCACACCCTCTGTGGGTGATCCTGGGAGAGTTCATGGCCTTGCTCAGTGATGCTGTGTGAGTTAGAAACTGAAAGTGCTTACAGGTTCTGTTGGTGCACCTGAGCTGGGCAGGACTTGGACAGAAATGACTTATTGGATGGTGCTGCCTGTAATATAGAATAAGGACTTTTATTTGGTGAAGTCTGTGGGCTCATCCTAAGGGTCCTGGAAAGCCTGTGAGGTTTCATGCTCCTAGCAGGAGACTCAGAATTACTGCCTGCACCTTCATGTGGGGCAGATCACACAGCTGGGAATTATCTTGGTGGAAACTCAGTGACCACTACCCTCTGGAATTCCACCTCCCTCCCTTCTGCAGGGCAGGAACAGGACTTGCTCCCACTCCTTGTCGGGTAGAGGGAGTCCCTGTACTGCAATGCAGAACCTGCATAGAACAGTCGATGTTTTCCAGTTATCCATTTGCTTTCTGAAAATAGGGATAATGGGTATAAGATCAATGTTGAATGGTGCCCATTAAAAGACAGAAATCCTCGGGGCAGCAAACAAGGGCTGGGTTCATCGAGTCATTCACATTAACCAAAGCACTGCTGCACCTCACCTGGCACCTTTAGTGAGCCAGGCTGCCCAACAGGGGACATGAGAGGCTGTCCCACACCTCCCTCCGAGCCTGCCCAGCTCTGGAGCTTCAGGCCTGGCAGCGAGGGCAGAGCCTGGCTTGGTGCCTCCACCTGGTGACAGCGCCGGGTGCTGCATTTTAGCCTACATAATTCGTGTTTGTTTGGGGGCCGGGAGGGGAATCAGCAGGGAGGTGATGGCAATGAGCAAATCTTGCTCCTCTCTTTGAGGCCAAAGTGTATAAATAGACATTTCTGATGTTCTCCCTTTGCAGGGCTCCGTGATGAGGCGTGTGTTGGATTATTTACCCTGCTGTCCCTGCACTGCAGGCGGGACATGCTCACTGGGGTGTCCCTTGTCCCCATGGGGTGGCTGAGCGAGCAGAGAGGCAGAGATCTGGCTTTTCATAGCAAGAATGATGCACCAAGTCCTGCCTACTCTTCTCTTGCCCACCTCCCCCTTCCATGTAATCCACTTAATCCCCTGACGACAGGACTCGATTACTGTCAGCTCTGCAGAGCCAGCGTTGCTAACGGCCAAGCTGCCTCCTCCTGTCTTACAACAACAAAAGCACCAGCCAGATCTGGGCTTTTGGTACCTCCAGCAATGATCCTACAAAGCAGAACAAACACGGCTGGATTTACTGCCAGCCAGGTCTCCTCTCACTCTGCCACTTTAAAAACAAAGCCTCTTGTGTATACATGGATTTAACAAACATGGATAAACCTCAGTGGTTTTCTTACTGAAGGCAACTTTAGGAGCTGCTGGATCACACTGGGTTCAGTTCAGCTGTCATGCTGCCCTGGAGGGAATCTGGGATCTGAGGGGGCTGGAAGGTGGATGGAGTCAGGGAGTTGGAATCTGTTGTTTCAGCCATGCACTGGACCTTGGCTCTGCCCTGTGCCCTCGAGGCTGTTGCAGAGCAGTGGTTGAAGAAAACAAGTGCTGAGGTTTTAATGTTGTGGCAATATTTTTCTGAGCTCCTGTTGTCTCATCAGCTGGGCTGAGGTATTGCAGGTCCGTCCTTGAGCCCAGGGGTGGGTGGACCTCTGGTTCCAGCTCCTGAACCCTATGCAGTCTGTGAAGGGCTTGGTGTGTGGCTGGGGGTGGAGTGGCTTGATGGCCACCAGAACTCCCTACCACCCTCAGACAGTGCCTGTGATCTCTCACGTTCCCCCTGAGTGCCTGACAGGGGGAAGACTTGAGGAAAAATAAACCCACAGCAGTCCTGCTCCATGCCCTGTGTCAATAGCCTGGGATAACCACTTGCTGTGGCACTGGGATCCCTTAGAGCCTGCCCCAAACTTCCTTATTTACAGGATATCTTAATGCAGAACCCCTTCTGTCCCAAGGAGGGGTGGGTGGCAGCAGGTGCTCTGTTGGCTCAAGCACTGCCCATTGGCTCTGGAGCTGTCCAGTGGCTGTAGGCAGCAGAACAGGTGGTGTGTGATTCCCTGGGTGGTGGCCTGTCTCCCCCAGAAGATCACACATTCCAAGGTAACAGGTGTGATCAGCCTCTCAGCCTGTCCCACATACACTTCACTCTTGTTTCCACAGGGGTCCTGACAGCTGGAGAGCACAACTTTCCCTTCCAGTTCCTGCTGCCAGGTAAGATGCAGAAAAGTAGCTGAAGGCCCTTCCCTGTAAGCCTTGGCTTTTGCATATACTACCAGTTCAGAAACTGACCTGACTCAGCCTTATAATCTCTTCATTCTCTCTCAACTCCAGCTTCTGCTCCTACATCATTTGAAGGCCCTTTTGGCAAGGTCCTGCATCAGGTGAAAGCTGTGATAGACACACCTCGCTTCTCCAAGGACTACAAATGCAACAAGATCTTCTATGTTCTCTGCCCTCTCAACCTGAATGACATCCCTGACATCGAGGTAAGGACAAGGAGGGGAAACGAGGCTGGGAAGTGCCAACACTTCAGCACGTGTCCTTGTCCTGCTGTCTGAGGAGTCACTGAGTGGCTGGACTGCTCTGACTGCGTGCTGTGACTATGCAAGAGCAGGACAAGGACTCCTCATGTTTCCTGCCTTGCTGTCAGTACCTGCTCCAGGCTGTCATGCTGTCTTGTGTCTGTCGCTTTGAAAGATTTATCTGAATATTTATCTGAATTTTCAGCATGCAGAGAGACATGTTGGTCAACAGCTTCAGGTGCTTGGAGACACTTGGGTTTGGGGAGCTTGATTTGGTGGGGAAAGCAACTAATAGGACAGTAGAACTGTGTGGCTGGAGAAGTGAGACCTGTTGTCTGTGGTTTGCAACATTGCCATGTTGCTGGTTCTTTGCATCCTCTTAGATGCAAATATTTCTGCTTGCTTGTTTTGAATCTCTTTGAGTGTTTTCCCAGAGGCTCTCTGACTCTCTTGGGCCAACACCTCTGTCTCTCCACCCTGCAGCAGCCCAACACCATGTCCATCACCAAGAAGTTCAACTACAAGCTTGTGAAAAGTGGCAACATCATCCTGACAGCCACGTCTGACCTGAAGGGCTACATCGTGGGCCAGGCCATCCAGCTGCGCACAGACATAGAGAACAAGTCCGGCCGGGACACGGGGGCTGTGGTGGCCAGTCTGCTCCAGGTGGGTGCCCAATGGGGCCATTCTCTGCCTTGTGCTGCTGCTCCACCCCCTGGAGGCCTCTGTGAAACTGGGGCAGAGAGGAGGCCAAATCTCCAACTGTGATCCTCTCTACCTTCCCGAGGAGAGGACCTAGAACTTGTCCTGCTTATCCCTGCTCAGTCTGTCACACAGCCATGGGTACTCCTGCTCTGGAACATGCCCATTAGGTTTGTGCTTATGCCTGTTTGACAAAGCAGTTGGGTGGGTCTGTGTCCTGGCTTACATTTGTGGGAGACAGAAGACCAGCCTCTGTGCCAGCTGTGTTTCCTCCTGTCTGTGCAGAAAGTGGCCTATAAATCCAAGCGCTGGATTTACGACCTGAGGACCATCGCCGAGGTGGAAGGCTCAGGGGTGAAAGCTTGGAAACATGCAGAATGGAAGGAGCAGATCCTGGTTCCAGCACTGCCCCAGTCCATTCTGCAGGGCTGCAGCCTCATCCACATCGACTACTACATCCAGGTGAGTTTATCTGGAGTATCCCTGGGCTGGGCTGTGGCTCTGTGCCTCCTCCCAGGCTGAGCAGGGTGATATGGGTGGTCCAGACATCAGGTGAACCTTCCCGCTGCCACGTATAATGAGGATGCTGCTGTTTTCCCTTCTCTTCCAGGTTTCCCTCAAGTCCCCAGAGGTTTCTGTCACTCTCCCCATCTACATTGGAAACATTGCTGTGAACAGGGTCCCGCTGAGCCCCTCCCGCTCCATCCAGCACATCCCATCTGTGGTGGTCCCCAGTGCCCCCCCAGAGGAAGAGGAGGCTGCCAGTGGCTATCACCCCATGGACAATGTCTCCATCCCCACCAAAAGCCATTCCCAGCAGCAGCCCTTCAGCTACGCCCCAGGACTGAGTTTCCAGGAGATCCGGGCGGACTCGGAGCAGACGGGCTCCCCAAACCACCCCACGCTCTGCCTGTCCACGGGAGCCACTGTCCCCTACTACGCCGAGGGGAACGTGGTGCCTGTCCCCACAGCCAGCTCACTCATCCTGCCCCCGGAGTACAGCACGTGGGGTTACCCCTACGGTGAGCAGCGCCCATGGATCTGCAGCTGGGGGGAAAGGGCTCCTGCCAGCAGTCTCTGCTAGCTGGTTGGGAATCTGGGCATTCAGTCAGTCTGACATGGTGCTGGAGAATCCCAGCTATTCCCTTCCCAGACCACGCTGAGAGTGGCCTCCCCCTGCCCAGGGTTGCTCTAGGTGGAGGTAGAGCAGGGCTGCTCCTACAGCAGCAAGGCTGCTTTCTGCAGCACCTGATGTCAAATGCCAAGTGCAGGAGCAAGAAGGGAGAGGTCCTTCTTGTAGTTCTCAAGGCAGTTTATTCCCCAGAGAGGGTCAGGGATGAAGGACAGAGAACACACGAGTGCATGAGCTTATAAATGGGGGAGGATCCAGGGGAGAATACAAATTTCCAACCAATAGGAAGAACAAGGGAGGATCACAAGGCAGGGTTTACAATATATAGACCAATGGGGAACAGATTAAACAAACCAATGGAGCTTTGAGGAATACAGAAATTTGTAGAACTGAGGGCAGGAACTAGCCAGGATTGACAACAGAGCAAGGGGAGCAACAGAGGACACTCCCAAAGGAGGGGCAAGTCCCAGGGCACAACAGACAACCAGCACCAAACCAATGCTATGGGGGGGGGAGGGGGGGGTACCAAACAAACTATTAGAGATAAAATCACAATCAAAACACACCACAACATCAGTCTGCTGCAGGCTGCTGTCAGAGGGGATTGTGACATCTCTCTGCCTGCTTTAGCCTCTGGAGGAGTCCCCTCTTCCAGCTGTAAAAGCCAGCTGTTCTTCCCACATCCACACCCGTGTTTGCCCTGGGCTTGTCGTGAGAGGATCTCCCTGTTCTTAAATGAGCTGTCAGCCTCCCACTGACAGAAAAACTTCTTGGCTTGTGGTGAGGCTGGTGGGAGCAGAGCCAGGAAAATGATGTCACTGAAATCTTCTGTCTGACTTGGGGTGGGCCTGCAGCTGGCCTGAAGCTGTGGGGGTGGGAGCGGGAANGGCCTGCAGCTGGCCTGAAGTTGTGAGTGGGAGCGGGAAATGTCCGGGGTGGAACAGCTCGGGGAAATCCCAGTGTGCTGGATTCCTGGGGCTGTGCTGGATTCCTGGGGCTGTGCTGGGGTGGCAGGGCCAGCAGTGTGTGCTGGATTCCTGGGGCTGTGCTGGGGTGGCAGGACCAGCAGTGTGTGCTGGATTCCTGGGGCTGTGCTGGGGTGACAGGGCCAGCAGTGTGTGCTGGATTCCTGGGGCTGTGCTGGGCTGGCAGGGCCAGCAGTGTGTGTTAGCACAGTCCCACCCAAATCAACCCTTCTCTTTGCACTGGGGTAACAGAACACTCCATGTGTTACGGGGGACCTGGGTGGGGGCACACAGAGCACGGGTGATCTGGAGGTGCTGGAGGACAGGAGGACTCTTGGGAAAGAAAGGCAGGAACAGAACAGGACTGTGAGGTGGTGATTTTAACCTCTATGACCATCAGGGCAGAGATGGGACTGGCTGGCTGAAGTCCTACAAACCCCATGTACCTCAGCTGGGCAGGCTGTGGGGCCTGGCAGGGAGTGTGTGTTGGTGGGTTGCTTCACTCTGCGCTGGGTTACACAGACTGGAGAGAAGGGAACCTCTCAAATGCCCACCATAACCTCTCTCATTCTTCCTTTCCCCCACAGAGGCACCTCCATCCTACGAGCAGAGCTGCAGCAGTGCCAACTCCAGCATCAGCAATGGCAATTAGCCCTCCCCTGCTCCGGCCCTGCCCACCCTGGCACCACGGGGCACCTGCCTGTGGCAAAGTCTGGTACAGCACAAGGCGTCCTCTTGTCTCTCTGGCTGCTTGGGGGGGGAACTGCCACATCCCGGCCTGGGCTTTTTAAGTCTCTTTCCAGGGAGGGAGTAAAAAACCAAAAAGGGCAGCCAGAGCAGCCTGCATGCGTGTAGGAGAGGTCTGGGAAACTGAACTGTCTCCTGCTGCTGCACCAAGTGCTGGAGAGCTGGATGTGCCCCTGGGATGCCCTGGGCAGCAGCCTGTTCCAGTACTGTAGTCAACACTAACTGCTTTACTATCAAAGCACCTGCAATGCCTTATCTGAAACGCTCCTGACTTGGCACGGCTCCACTCTAGGGGCAGGCTGGGCTCTGTGGACTTTCTCTCCTCTTTTAGGGACCGTGTGCTCTCCACAAATGGTTTTGACAGCCCTTCCTCCTTGTCCTCAGAGGTCCCAAGGGTAGCAGGAGGTTTCTTGGAGTAAGCAGGTTTGGAAGGTCAGGGACTTTTGAAAAGCCAAAAGCACAAGCCCTGGCTGTACCTGAGCTGTGGGGGGTGTAACTGGCAGTGTGAGTGGCCATGGGTACAGGGGGGACTTGTGGGGGCACTTGCTGATGAGCCTGGTGAGCTCTGGGGAAGATCCTGGTGTTCCATGGGGTGCCCTTTTCCAGCATGGGTGGCTTTTCCCCACAGAGCCCTGTGGGACACTGCCCACCCTTGCTCACTGCTGGCCCCTGGCACACAGGGTAACAGCACTGGTCACTCTGTGAGTGGGGGGACCACACTCCATGTCCCATCTCCTGCCCCTGCAGGGTGCCCTCTCCTCCCAGGCTGGCGTTCTGTGACCATCAATCACAAAAGTCTGTCTGATGCTACCTCTGAGCCTGCCCAGGGGCCCTGCCCGTGGGATCCCTTCCCTCTGGGCCCACCCTGCGTGGGGCTCTCCCTGGCAGTGGCAGTGGCACAAGGGTGCTGGGCCAGGGGCCTGTTGTGGCACTGGTTTGCTGTGTGTCCCCTGAGCCTGAGCAGAATGTGACCATGAACACAGACCGTGTGGGAGCTGCTGTGTTCATCTGCAGTCTCTGCTGCACCTGGCAGTCGGGGGAACAAGCTGGGTTTTCTTGCAATTTTTCTTTTGTGCTTTTTTTCTCCCCACACACCTTGTTTAGCTTGTTTAGCACTGACTGCCCAAGCTGAGGGAACCACAAGCTACGTCCCTCAGAGCCACAGGTGCCCAGCCAGGCTGGAGTTGTGGCCTCCAGACCTTTGGCCCCTCAGAGCTGGTCCCCACGTGGCCCCAGGCTGGGCAGGCAATACCTGACAGACCTTTAGGAGCATTTCCAGCTGCTGCCTCCTTGCTCAGCCACCTCACACACCCCTCAGGCAGCTGGGACAGGCCTTGCTTTGCACTCTTCCTTTGCAAACGCTTTGTTATTTTATTTTTTTTAAGCATTGAACTGCTTTAAGGGTAGCATAGCAAAGGTGCTGTTCTGAGCAGTGCTGGCACAACATGCACCAATGCTGATAGAGTGATTGTCATTGTCCCTGAATATATATAAATATATATATATATGAGATGAAGTTGTTTTTAATGATTGAATTCAGAAATACAAATTTTAATGCTGTATTTAATAAATTATTCTACGAGAGATGCTGTGCTTTTTCCTCCATTTCTGATGCTGATCCATGTGCCTGTTCATGCCAAATCCAGGAATGCACCTTGCTGATTCCTTACAAAATGAAGTGAGGTTTTTTTTTTTGCTCTCACCAGGAAGGGTGGTGAACTCTGCCAAGTCAGCTCGGGGAAAACAAGCATAGTGTGGCCTGACCACAGTGCCAGGCTCATAATTCCACATGGGCCTGGCTGTGGAGAGAGCAGCCACTGCACTGCTGCTTCCCAGGCCCTGTGTCCTCAAGCCAAGATTTGTCCAAGTGGCTCAGGAGTCCTGGGCAGTGCTCACTGCTGGCAGGGATGGGCTGGTGGGGAGGAAGGGGAAAGCAGACTGCCTTTAAAAGGATGGAGATGGCATAGCCAAGGTCTGGCTGGAAGGGCTGGAGACCACCAGCCCCATCCCTCTCCTAAAGAGCAATTTGGAATAAACTTATTAAAAGTGGAAGAAGGCTCCTCCCCACAACCCCACTTTGGTGATCCCATGTCTGAAGCAGGCAGGTGTTGCCTAAATGTCACTGCAGGGAGCCTGGGGTGTGATCTTGGACACAAAGATCCTTCTTCATTCTCTTCTCAGCTTATGCTTCTGCCCTGATTCCATGGTTCAGACTCTCCTTCCATGAGCAGCATTCTTCATCCACAATGGCCAAAGGCAGGTACAGCTCTTCCCCAGTGCCCTTCCTCTTCTGCCCACTGGGCTGAACTTGTCTTGCCTGGCTCAGTCTGCAGCTCCCATGGCCTTCCTTGCTGTTCATATTGTTGAACCCAAAACCCTTCCACACCTCTGGAAAAATTCCTCTGAGGTGCCAATGCCTCTGGACCTGCTGGGTTGGGCTGCAGGCTCCTGACCCAGCCAGGCTCTGGGAGAGGCAGACAGGGCTGGGACCAGGACTGGTCTCCCAGCTCCTTCTCCATTCCTGGGGCTGAGCTGCTGGTGATGTGTCCAGCCCATGTTCCTTAGCTGGAAAATGGGATTGCTGTTTGGTTGCTGTGGCCAGAGCCACTGGGCTGTTTTTCCAGACTCCCAGCCAGCATCTGTCCTCCTTGTTCCACCTTTGTTTTGGGAGTGTCCCATCCATGGTGGAGGCTGTGGAGGGAGCCCTCACCCAGCCCGTGCTGTGCCCTGAGTCTCAGCAGTGCTCCTGTGCACTTCAGCATGCTCTCCCAAATTATATTTGCTACAAACTGGTCTTTGGGGCCTCTTGCTGTACACAGAGTCCCCTTTGCAAAGCAAGGAGCAAACGGGAACAGTCTTGGCTGGTGAGGAGTGTCCATCACCACTGGCTGCTGTGGAGGGAGCAGGAAGGAGCTGGAGCTACACCTCAGAGTTGTTCTCATTTTTTGGGTGCTGTGCAGGGGCCCCTCTCAGCCCTGTGAGTAGCTCTGGCCAGGGTGCAGCAGGCCATCACCCCAGGGTTGTCTCTGAGCAGCCTGGTTGTGCAAGAGAATTGACATGACAAGTGACAATCAGTGTTTTCCTACCCTCCTGCCCCGCCTTGCCTGTCCCAGGCTGCACAGGGAAGTGGAGCCTGACACCAAGAGCCTTGCTGATGTTTTCTGGAGCCCTTTGAAATGGGCCAGAACTGCAGGATGGAGGGGTTAGTCCAGCTCTCCTCCAACCCCCCTGCAGGGGTGGCCCCAGGGCAGTCAGCAGGTCCTGGGGGAGAGCTTTGGATGAGCGCAGTGGGGCAAACCCAGCATTTGGGTTTGGGTTTGAGTTTGTCTACTCATCCTCTCCAGAGAGGATCAATCCCTCTGTCCTCTGTCCACAGCCTCTCTGGCTTCCACCTCTTGAAGTCTTGGGGAGCTCCTTTAGGCCCTTTATCATCCCTCTCTCCTCTTGCTGAATGCTGAATTAAAGAGGATTTTTCCGATTACAGCTCTGGGTAAAGAACTTCAGCACGTAGGGCTCATTCAAATTCCTGGCTCAGATTTTTGAAGCAATTGTTTTTTGAGTTTGTTTGAAATGGGGAGGGGAAGCAATGGGGCACGACAGAAGCTTGTGAGTTAATTGTTTCCAAACTCAGTGTTCAATGGAAAACACCAAAAATATCATCAGTTCTTTTTTTTTTTTTTCCCCCTGCTGCTTTTATGTCCTTCATGGTTTTGTCCTTGTCCTGCTCTCCACATGTTCCACCTCTGTATCTTTGGCTTTTTCAGTGTTGTTTGTGTCCTAGACTAAATTCTGCTTTGGCGTCTGCTGTCCCACTGCCTGCAGGAGATGGGGAAAGGGGGATGCAAAGGCTCTTCTTTCTTTTGGACAATGATTCTTTTTTAGCTTTCCACTGAACTTCCAGGAGTTTTGTAAAAATAAATATTTTCTGCTAGGATGTTTTCCTGTTGAGCCAGCACAAGACAGGAGATACAGGGTGTTCTAGGCTCCATTTGGGTTTTATTCTATATTTTAAAATATTTGCAACTGTCTGCAACAGGAATGTCCATCCCTCCTCCCCTGGTAGGGAAAAACCCTCAGAACTTGTGCCCTTTCTTGTACCACTACTCGTGGCTGTAATTCTTTATTCCTGTGGTTCTCTTTACAGAGATTTTGGGGTTTTATACAACAATTTGTGATGGCTCTGTACAACCCAAGACTTCTGTGCAATTTATAACTGGGTTTTGAAATGTAAACTCACAGTTTTCCATGTTTACCACGGCTTCTGGGGAGTATTTTTGTCCTGGGTTTTAACCCCCCAAATGTAAAGAACTGGAAAAAAATGTAAATAAAGATGATCTTTTTTAAGACCATGGGTGTTTTGCTCTGGGTGTGTGATGATCATAAATGACATCTCAGCTGTCTGGACGCTGAGACCTGATGGGGAGAAGTGGCTCGGGGCTGTCAGTGGAGTCATCCCCACTGGAGCTGCAGCTTGGAAGTTGGTTTGGAGCTGAGGTTAAAACAAAGCCACGGCTCCTCCAGCTCGGCAGGGGAATGCCTGGGGTGGGAAGACCCTGGTGGGCTGAAGGAACTGTTGCTGGCTCCCATGGTGAATCACAGAATCATGGAATATCCTGAGCTGGAACGAAAGATGATGAAAGATCATCCATCCCAGCCCTGCACAGACCCCCCAACAATCCCACCCTGGGCATCCCTGGCAGCGCTGTCCAAAGGCTCCTGGAGCTCTGGCAGCCTCGGGGCCGTGCCCATTCCCTGGGGAGCCTGGGCAGTGCCCAGCACCCTCTGGGGGAAGAACTTTTCCCTGCTCTCCAGCCTAAAATCCCCGCCGCCACAGCTCCGTGGACAGGTGCCGCTGGAAGGACGCGGCTGCGGCCGGAGGAAGCGCCGGGGCGCTGGGGTTATGCTCTTCCTGCGGGCAGGAATCCCAGGATGTGGAGCTGCGGCTCCGCTCGCCCGGCTCGGGCGGGAGAGGGCGATGTCCGCCCGGCTGGAGCTCGGCGCGGCTGCGAGGCGGCTCCGGCTGCCCGGCTGAGCCCCGAGCCCTGCCCCGGCTCCCAGCAGCTGCTCCGGGCAAACAGGGAGTTCTGGCACAGCACAGCCCGTCCTCGCCCCGCTGCCCTTCGCTCAGGATCGGTTTGAGGTGGACAAGGGCCGTGGCCGGTGGTGATGGGCTGCAAAAGCTCTGTGTGTTCCTGGTTATTTCGGCTTCTTTTGGGAGCATCGCCCCTCCCTGATGGCTTGGGGAGGTTTGTCCCAGTGGCCGCTGCGTCCCTGTGTCCCCTGGGAAGGACAGAGCTGGAGAGGAGCCACCAGAGCCCGTCCCGATGCGCGTCCGGCCTCACCCACCGCCCCCATCCCTGTCCCGGTGCCAGCCCGGCGTGCCGGGTCCGCTTGGTAGGAGCAGGGATGAAGGCAGGCAGTTCCCAACAGCCCACGTGGGGCATCCCCTGAGCGGGGTGGGTGTTCCTGGGCATCCCAGTGCGGGATTTGGCGATGTCCAGGCGATCACCGGCCCTTCCCGGAGCAGAGGTTTCCAGAGGTGGCTCTTTGTGCGGGGAGCAGTGTCTCCATCCCGGGGGAATCCCAGGGGAAGGACACCCACCCCGGCACCACCCTCCCC